>BSBK01003979.1:447500-462418 GCA_027943335.1 Chamaecyparis obtusa
CGGGGTGGGACATTCATCCTATTCTCTTACTTTAGAATTGATATTACCATTTGTTAGGATTAAGAAACACTAAGACCAAGGGGTGAATCAGTGTTCTAAAATTTTTAACCTTGTTAAGTTGATTCCATAACCATAAACTAAATATAACTGAAATTAAACAACAAAAACATAAATAATACTTCCACAACATTATGACACTATTATTTTTGCATGGAAACCCTGTATGGGGAAAAACCACAGTGGGGATGGAACCCACAAGTAACTACTTCTACAAAAATAATAACCTGAGTAAGGGAAATAATACATAAGGGGAATGCACATGCATTTAGGAACACTACCTAGAGCTCACTTCTCAAATTAAAACATATAAAGGCTCACTAACTTCACTAGTGGGAGTGGGAAGGAGGAGGAAGAGAAAGAGCGGGAGAAATTTTTTTGAATTTGAAGCAAGACGGGAATCTGGATGCGCTTGGTTTTTCTGCAGATTCTGAGCTTGAACTTGGAAATGATGTGGTATCTGAGAATGTCTCAGATGCTAACGTTGAAAGACCTTTGTCATAAAAGGGGGAAAGTGTTGGTGGGCCAAGCCTAGCCCAGCCCAACAAGGACAACAGTCTTGTCTTGTGACCAGAGGTGGAAAAGGTTGATTCCATAGAGCAAGGCAAGGGGTCAACAAAAAAACAAGAAGATTCCTCACATGGCAGGAACTTGAACCGAGGTAAGCGGAAATGGTCAGGCCTTTTTGGGGTCAAACCAACTAGAATTTGGTATTAACATTCCTAACCAAATCATAGATCATATTGTTTCTATTATGGCTTCTACTTTGATTGGAAATTTTACAAGTCCTAGACTGAATATTGATCTGGTGAGAGCCTTTACCTTCCAAAAGTGGAAACTCAAATGACAGGTGGATGTAGCGGCCATGCCCAAAGGTTTCTTCTCCTCTGTGTTCTCCAATGGAGAAGATCTGTCTAAAGTTTTGAGTGATGGCCCATGGATGATGGGTAAATCCTCTTTATCACTGTAGAAATGGTCAATGAACTTGGATTATAATGAAAGTTCCTTTATCTCTACTCCAGTTTGGGTAAGAATGCCTAGTTTACGTCTGGAATACCTGCATGAGGACATTCTAGTGGCCATCATTGGTTCCTTTGGTGAACTGCTAACAATAGATCCAATTATAGTGGCATGTTCTAGATAGGTGTTTGCTAGGATTTGTGTCAACATCCAGCAAGATACTGAACTACCTCAAGTTATCACCCTTAAATCAAAAGTTGGTAAGTGGAGATAAGAAATAAAATATGAGGCAACCCCTTTTGTCTGTGTTAATTGTAGAAAGGCTGGTCACTAGGCCAAGCACTGTCCTCTGAAGATTGCTGCAGAGAAAAAAGATTAGGAGTCAAAGACCTCAAAGAAATGGGAGTGGAGGAAGAAAGAAGAATCTCAAAAACCCCCTTCTCAACAAATCCCTAGCCCTAACTCAAAGGAGATGCAGGAATTACCTCAAATGGAGAAAGAAGAAATAGAAGTACAGAAGGAAACAACGGTTCCTTTTGTGAATATCAACATGCAGGAAAATGAGACTATTTATCCTGAGGAGACTTCTGATCTTTCAAATGAATCAGATCCCCAGCTGATATCAAGGGTGGAAGACAGTATGGATTCCCCAAAAGGGAGAGACCCCCATCTGGGCCTTCAAGAATTAGGAAAAGACATGAAAGAGCAAGAACAAAATAGTAGCAAAGCCTCAAATGTTATACCTCCTGATTCTAGTGCAAGGCAGGAGCAGTTCAAAGGACTAAATGAGGACTTTAAAACAGTAGAAGTAGAGCAAAATAAGAGCCCTTGGATACAAGTCAAGAAGAAAAAATCTCCATCAAGGAAAGAACCTAGCCCCCAAATGGAAATCAACAAAAACCAAACCCCCTTAGCTGGAAAAAACAACTCAAGGGATTCAATAGGATGCTCGGCATCAAAATCTAGCAAGAAGGGAGGACAAATAAAAATAGGAGTCTAGACTAGAGGACAACAACAAAAGGTGGATACCAAAACACCCAAAAGAGAGAGGGGAAGAGCTTCTGAAAAAGAGCAAAGGGAGATGGAAGAAAAATAGAACATAGCCGATGGAAGACAATTCACCATCGATCAGGTTTGCCCTCAAAACTTTAAATGAAGATTCTATCTTGGAACATTCGAGGTCTTAATAGTCCTCATAAACAAGATATTGTTAGGAGCTTAGTTAGAGATTCTAATCCCGACATTTTGTTAATTCAAGAAACAAAAATGGTTAAAGACAAGATAGCTAAAATCAATCTGTTGAAGAATGGTGAGAAGCTAGGTAGTGATTCAGAAGGGGCTTCTGGTGGTTTGGCTACTTACTAAAATTCTAAGTGTTTTCACTACACCCTTCTAAGAGAGGATAAACACTTCCTGGCTATCAAAGTATGCAGTATTAAGGAAAACTTTGTCTGGTCTCTGATAAATGTGTATGCCCCTAATACTAAATCAGGTAGACTTAAACTTTGGAAAAAAATTCATGAGCTCAGGAAAGACTTTCCAGATGATAACTGGATGATGATGGAAGACTTTAATACTCCTCTGAAAGAAATGGAAAAAAAAGGTGAAACAACACTCAAGTGGAAAGTAGAGTGGACCTTATGGAATTTATGAGTAATGAAGGCCTATTGGATGTTGATCTTGAAGGTATTGATTACACTTGGTCTAACAGGAGAGTGGGAGTTGACTTGATCCAGGTTAAGCTTGATAGGGTTCTTCTCTCTCATGAATGGTTTGCTAAGTTTTCTTTCTCTCTTTCCTCTCTTAATCGTATTGGTTCGGATCACTACCCCATTTCCTTTCTTGCTAGTTCCTTCAGTGGGAAAGGTCACCACTCCTTTAGACTTGAAAAAATGTGGCTGGCTCATCCGGACTTTGAAAACAAAATCAGGGAATGGTGGAACATTAAAGTGGAAGGGAAAGCTATGTACCAGGTGGCAAAAAAAATAGCAAATATCAAAGCTAGAATTAAACAATGGAATAAGGATGTCTTTGGTGATATATTCCAATCTAAAAACAAGATCCAAATTGAATTAAAAGATGTTGAAGATAAAATTCAAACTTTTGGGATGACTAAAGAAAGTAGAAGAGAGGAAAACCTTTTTCTTTTTTACTATCACAATATCATCTCAAAAGAAGAAACTTTCTGGAGATAGAGATCTAGATCCCTTTGGCTAAAAGCAGGAGACAAGAACACTAGAGTTTTCCACCTAACATCGATGAAGCACAAAGCTATGAACAGAATAAATTCTCTTGTCATGACCAAAGGTACTGTCACTAAAGAGGAGGATATAAGAAGAGAAATGATGGGTTATTTTTCTTCACTGCTTTCCAAAGATAAAGAGTCAAACCAAGAGAACCAACTATCCCTGGTGAGTTCCATTCCTTCTCTTTTGGATTCTAAGGATAATGAGTACCTTAAATTAATCCCTAAGGATGATGAAATTAAAAGGGCTATTCTTTCTTTTGAAGGAGAAAATTGCCTGGTCCGGATGGATTCCAAATGTTCTTCTTCCAAACCTTCTAGAATATCATTGGGAAAGATGTGTGCAGGGTAGTGAAAGAATTTTATGGAGCTAAATCTATTTTCAAAGAACTCAATTCTACATTTATAGCCCTTATTCTGAAAAGATAGGGAGCTAATGCAGCGGACTGCTTTAGACCTATCAGCCTTTGTAATTATCTGTATAAGATTATGTCAAAGATCCTTACTTCTAGAATATTATAGATTCTCCCTCGCCTCATCTCACATCAACAGAATGGCTTTGTCCTAAGGAGACAAATCCTGGATTCTATCATGGTGGTTCACGAGAATATTCAATCTCTAGAGAAATTAGGGAAACAGGGCTTCCCGATGAAGCTTGATTCATCCAAAGCCTATGATAAAGTGGATTGGAAGCTACTCTCCAAAATTCTTCAAGCTTTTGGTTTTGATGAAGGAGTGATTAAACTTATCATGCAACTGGTTACTACGGTGTCTTCTTCTATGATTTTGAATGGTGGCTCTTCTCCCTTCTTTAGACCTTCTAGGGGGTTGAGACAAGGAGACCCTATATCCCCAATCCTCTTCGCTATTATGGCTGAATGTCTTGGGAGATACATTAAAAACCAAGTTAATCAAGGGTTGATCTCTGGTTTTTAACCTCCTTCAGCGGAGACAAAATGTTCTCATGAACAATTTGTTGATGACACGATTCTCATGGTGGAATCTATAGTTAAAGAGGTGAGGAACATTAAAAAAGCTCTAAATGTTTATTCAAACACAACTGGTCAACTCATAAACTGGGATAAAAGATTTCTTTATTTCTTTAACACTCTCGAAGCTAGAATGAACAAAATCTCTTCCATCCTTTGTTGTAAGATAGGAAGGCTTCCTGCCCCCTATTTAGGGTTGTCGTTGTGTTCAAAACTAGAGGCTAACTTCTAGAATGAAATTATTGATAGATTCCATAATAAATTGGTGGGTTGGAAAGGGGTGATTCTTAGCCAAGCTGGAAAAGTTCAATTGTTAAAGGCCACTCTTCAAAATCTCTCGGTTTATGCTCTTAGTCTTTTCAAAATTCCTCTGAAGTATAAGGACCTTATTGAAAAAATTCAAAAAAAATTCCTTTCGACTGGTGTGGAAGAGAAGAAGAGACTTAGCTTGGTGGCTTGGGAGAAGGTTTGTAATCCAAAGAAGTTGGGGGTATGGGCATCAGAAACATCTCTATTACCAATAAGGCTCTTCTAGCTAAATAATGTTGGAGGATCTTTGAAGAAGAGAAATAATGGAATGCAATAATCAAAAGTAAATACCATCTCACTTCTTTAGAAGGCACCCTCCACTCCTTTAATGACATCCAGGGATCATTTATTTGGAACAGTATAAGTAAGGGTAGGAAACTCATCAGTAAAGGGGCTAGATGGAAGCTGGGAAATGGTAGGAAAATCCTCTTCTGGGATGATAAATGGATCCTGGACAAACCCCTCATAGAGATTAAGGAGTGGAGCTCAGTGATTCAGGAATGCAAAGATTCTATTGGGGTTCTTGTGAGTGACTATTGGATAAATGAAGAATGGATTGACTTGGGGTTGAGGGACATCAGACTTATAGAGGTTAATAAACAGTTGAATAACTGGTTTATTAGAGATAATGAGTGTGATGAACTGATATGGGGGCCTACTATCTCTAGAAAATTCTCGGTTGCTTCTACTTCGGCTCTTCTCATTCCCTCTGGAGATCCACCTTTCTATGCTAAGGTATGGAATAAAGATCTTACCCCTAAAATTAACATGTTTTTTTGGCTACTTGTACAGAATAAAATCCTTACTATGGATAACCTTATGAAAAGAGGCTTCCAAATTCCTAATAGATGTATCATGTGTTGTGAGGAAGCTGAGTCGTGCAACCACTTGATGATACACTGCCCCTTTGCTAGAGAAGTTTGGGACACCATTATTCTATCTCTAAATCTGAAGTGGATCAAACCTCAAAATATCTAGGACTTTTTCCAATAATGGCAGAGCCCTTATTATGATAAAAATGCTAAGAACCTCTGGAAACTTGTCTTTTCTCATTTTACATGGCAGATATGGAAGGAGAGGAATAACATAATTTTCAAAGATAAAAAAGCTACTCCCCTCTTGATAGCTAACTCTGTTACCAGAAGTTTAATGAAGAACTATAGAAGTAGTGGTAGAAAGGATTGCAACTATTGGAATCCTAGCCTTAAGAAGGATATATCCATTTCTTGGGAGAATTTGAAGAACAGAAATGACCTAAATCCTAGAGACAATGTTATGTGGTCCGCTCCTCCCTGGGGTTGGTCAAAAGGAAATTTTGATGGTTCTACTAGAGGAAACCCTAGAAGAGATGGAGGGGGAGGCCTCATAAGAGACTGGGCTGGAAATTGCCTTGGGGCTATAGCGGTTCCGCTGGGGACTCAAACTAACCACGTGGCAGAGGCTGAGGTGATGCTTTATGTGGTTATTCTAGCCAAAGATATGGGTTGCTCAAAACTTTGGCTTGAGGGTGACTCCCTCAATATTGTCAACTATATTAAAGGGAATGCAGAGTGTTCCTAGACTATAGCCCATTTAATAAATAAAATCAAAATGTTGCTCATCACCTTTTAAGAGTGCCACGTCACCCATATTTATCATGAAGGTAATAAGCCGGTGGACAAGTTGGCTAACGAAGGTACCCAAAGTGATGTCATCAAATCTTGGAGAGGGGAAGGAAATCTAAATTCTAAGATCATAAGTCTAATCACATTTGATAAAATTAATCACAATGAAGGGCATGTCACTTAATGTTATGATGACAAGGATGAAACAATTCTTGAAAAAGGCTACATGTAATGTGAAGTGTGGGATAATTATTCCAATTTTAATGATCTACGGAGCCTAGGTTAATTAAAATAATCATGAAAACATAAGAAAATATTGCAATAAGAAGAAGATTAGTTGCAAGGAGCCGAGCTAGGATAGTAGCAAAAAACAAAAAATGGGAGGCGGTCTGAGAAGAGAGGAGCCAACTGACTGTGACAAATTGAGGCAAGATAGGAAAATCTGGAAGAAGCCGAAAAAGGGAGGGGTCTCTGAGTATATTGAGAAGCTCCACAGCTATGACAAATAGGTGACTTCCTTGTTCACTGATGGCTGGGTTAGAGGTAAAGTAAATTTATGGGTTAAATCTTTCCCCCTTACTCTTACTCTTATGGTTGAGATAACATGCTTACCCCTGGAGGGAACCTATTTCCATAGAGGTAACCATAGGCTTGGTACTGAAGCTTTTAACCTGTTTCCTAAAATTGTTGATGAAAAGGCCCTCATGACTAAAGGGAAGGGGGATTATGTAGATATCACCATAATTAAGGATTTTTGGGCTAAAATGTTGAAGGTAATGATGGAGTATTTTATGCCTGATGGGCGCTATTCGAAAATCTACAACCTGCATTTCATCCTGGTTAACCACTTTAGGCATAACAAGAGGATTTCCTTCCCGTATTTTCTTTTGAGCTCCTTGGGTAGTAGCATCACTGAGCATAGAAAGAAGCAAAATAACCTTGTGTTACATGAGGGGTTGATCCTCCTTATTTCTGACTATGCCAGAGATATTATCTTGGACCCTATTCCTAAAAGGGTCAAAGGTAAAACTTCAGAGACTATTGAGGGGGATAGAAAGGCCGATTCTAGCAAAAAGAGGAAGAAAAACAAGGAAAAAGTTTCTAACTGCAGTGAAGAAGATGGTAAAAAGAGGAAGAAAAAGAAAGTAAAAAGTTCTGACAGCAGCGAAGATGAAACTAAGGAAAAATCCCTATTTCTCTACAAATAGAAAATGTTGAGGAAGAAAATGTGGAGATGGATCTTGGAAGCACCGAGCAAGAAGAGGATAGGATTGTCATAATTGAGGATGAGAAGGAGGAAGAGGAAGATGGGAAAGATGGGGACACCATGATTATGAAAAAGATGAGGAAGGGGTTGAAGAGGAGAAAGAAGAAGATGTGGATGAAAAAGAAGAGGAAGGGGCTGAGGAGGAGGAAGAAGAGGCCTAGGTCTCCCCTACTGAGGATGATAAGAATGAAGCCTTGGACCTCCCTGATGAAGAAGAAAAAACTGACGCCCACTTGGATAATGAGGAAGGTTTGAACCTGGCTAGTAAAAATGATGGGGAACCCCATAAGGAGGACTCTTTGGGCCTTCTGGAGGGGTAGGATGAAGAGGAAATTGAAACTGGTCAGAACTCCCTTGTCATTGATGAAAAAGAGGAGGAACAAAAAGAAATGGGTGCTAGTACTAATCAAAATGCCACTGAGGAGGAAAAAAGTCAAAAATATGATATCATCACTCCCCTGGAGGTTGCTATAAATCTGGACAAGGTTAACAATGATGAAGGTCAGAGTACTCCTCAGGACTAGATTAATCAGGAGATACAGGAGATTAAGCTCCACCTTCATTCTCTGGAGAAAACTACAGAAACCCTGAATACGAAGCTGGAGAAGTTGGAGAACAAGATTCTAGATAAGGTAAATAATAAAAGTTGGAAGGATGAGATAATTGCCAAAATCAACAAAATCGTTGACAACAAGGTGAAGGAAATTAAGGTCAAAGTTAGCAACAATGGGAAAATGATTAACGAAGTCTTGAGCCACAGCAATGAAGGACTCAATGTAGTTGTAATCAACCTAAATATGCTTCACAACTACCTGGAGAAAAACCAGCTGGAAAACATGACCATAACAATTGAAGATGATGTTGGGAGTGCTAGTCCAGGTACTAGAACCAAAGGGTGTACTCAGAAGAAGATCCTTGAGAAGCCGAAGGAGCTGAAGGACCTGAAAAAAGAAATCCAGAAGATGGAGGAGATAAAGATGAAGGTGGACAAAATGATAAGCAATTAGTTTTGTCCTGTTCGTTGCTGGGTGCTACTGGTAGTGTTGCTAGATCTATTTTCTTTTCTTTTTTTGTCGTTTCTAGTGTTTTTTTGGGTCCTGTTCTATTCTTTCCTGTAGACATTTCATTTTGGAAAACTTTAATGCTTTATCTTTTTGCTATGATGTAAATGGTTTCGGGTTCCATTCAAAACCTATTTTTACCTTATTCAAAAACATACAAGATTACTGGACTACAATCCAAAAAGGTGAACTGATAAATAGCATCAACTATGCTTATACAATTACATGTAGGTACAATATATAATCATCAACCTAACCTCTGTATTCAGGTTCTTCGCACATACAAAAGGTAAACATATCATCTCTATACTTCACTTTATATCCCTTCACAATCGCATTAGAAAATTACCACAAAAACTTGAGCTTATATACCCAATTGCAAAATAATAACTTAACTGGTCAACCTCAAGAACATAAAGTGTAATGTGTAGAACATCAACCAAATCAATAATTAAATATGCATGATAACCTTGATGAAATACATAAATCATTAATGATGTTGGCTCCATCAATCATAACTCTCAAACTAATTAGATCATCAATTTGTTAGGATTGTTGATCGATCCAACAACTAATTGTCGCTGTTCTTCATAATTCATTGCATACTCGATACTTGAAACTCCATAACTCAAACAAATGATAACATAAAGAGGTTTGATCATAAGATAACATAGTATATACTCTATAGAATATTCTTCTATCTTCACAACTCAAAATTCATCCATACCTGTATGTGTCAATCCATTTACCGAAGCCTATACATTGTCCTTGTTCTCCCATACTTAGCCAAATTATCAACCTGGCCTTCGGTAATCACAAAATCTAACAAGTATAGTTCTTCGATAAATGAACAACATACAATCCATATAGTTTCCATCAATGAAAACATACAATCCATCCATAGCGGTGTCTCTTGCCAAAAATCTCCCCCTTTGACATTGATTGCAACACTTACTGAAAAATGACTAAGTGTCCAAACAAAGTTCAACACTCCAAAAAGATCTCTCCCTAACCAAAATTATGTGCTCCCCCTGAGCTAAATATCTCATTTTTTACTCCTTATCTCTCCCCCTTTAACATCAATGGAAAAGGATAGAAACAAAAACTTTGTCTCCCAAAATCCTATATATTCTACCTATATACACAAGTATGCAAAAGTGTACTTATAAGAGTTTAAATATATATGATAAATTGCTTCTTAGAGCAGCAAAAAATGTATCTCAACTCTTCTTTATGCTCTCTGCAATCTGAATTTGACCACAAACGGTATAGGCCAAATTTTTTGCTTCAACCAAATTAGGTGCATCAGGATATTCATGGGTTGAAAATTCTTCCTTCAATCCTCTCAATAAAATATCAAGCTTGGGAACAATTGCATTTATCAATTCATTGATCCTTCCCTTAACTCTATCTCTCTCAATGATAAATGTTTTGATCTCATCATTTAGAGGTTTCGCTTGAACTGTATGGACTGAGGATAATTCCTTCAAAGGATCAAATGCTTTTGATATTTCTATAAGCTTCCTTTCACTATCCTTAATGATCTTATCAACATCAGAAACAAACTTAGGATATTCAATACAAGCTTTATATATTTTACCTCCTTCTGCTAAGGCATCCTTCAACTATTTAATAGAAACTCTCAATGGGATTTTATCCATGGAAGTTATTATGTTCAACTAATTGAATCTTTTCGCATTAACTTCATTCTGAACTTTCACCATTGCAAACTTCTCCAAAGACTCAAAATGAGTATTTACTACATTCAAAAACCCTTCAATATGAACTGATGTGGACTCATTCTAATCTATTGAATAGGTAGACATGATTTTTCCCAATAATTTGGATGCATGTGAGAGTAAATTACTATCTTTCTTGTGAGTCAGAAAAATTTACCTACTTTCTTTAGCATGTGCTACTAAGGCAAGTCCTATCAACTGAACCAGAATGAGAGTATCCAACTGAATTGGACCTTGTGTGATTTTTATGTCCTCCATTTTAGTTTTATCTTCTTCCAAGAGTTTAGCCACTACCTCGGCAGTTTCTCTTGCCTCCTCATCTTGCTCAACTTTTACCTTTAAGGCTATCTCCTCAACTCCCTCAATATTCTTCTCTTCCTTTGTGTCTATTTATTCTCTCACTTCATCACCCATCTAATTATCATCATCTATTTTCTCTGGCTTAACTTCACCTTTGTCTGCATCTACGTTTTCTTCATTTGACCTGTCATTTGTCTGATCATCTACATTATCTTTTTTTACCACTTCTTTCTCCTTCTCACCAAGAATATACTCTTCTTTTGTCATAGTCATCTTGATGTTTGGGACTCCATGTATATCTTCCTCATCATCCTTTGTAGCTGAAATTGTAATTGGTACACAAGAGATAAAGACGTCTAGTTCTTCATTAGTCATCTAAAATGAGGTGTCCATAGTGTCAAGTAGCTCATTTTCATCAATATGTATCTCTTCCCTATTACCCTTTGATCGAATATCATACCGATTATTCAACAAGATTATTTCCATTACTTCTTATGTGATCTCCTCAATGACTTCATCTATTTTCCCAATCATGAGCATTTTTACCCTTGTTTTCCTCATCAATTCTTTCGTAGCTTCTTCAATAATAGTATTCATTTCTTCTCTTGCAATTATTGACATAATCTAACCAAAGTAATTTCTCTAATCCTTTTATCTTCTTCTAATGTTGTCAATATTCTTACTTCAAGAATGTCAAATAGATCACCAAGGATGTCCCCTTTGGTCTCAGTCAAAGCTCTATTATACATGTTTAGATAGGTAATCACTCCATCCTCTAATAATTTATTTTCCTTTACATCATACCTACTATAATATCTCTTTAATTGAACTAGTATAACATGAACTATCATATTCTTCAAAACATCATTTAGTGTGAAATGTGGCTTGCCAAGGATAATTTTAGGCTTCTTAGCTGCATAATCTTCTTCATGTATTGAACCATTCAACACTCAAATTGCATTGGCTCGTTTGGTCCTCAAATTCTTGATAGCATCATTTGAATCAGTAGATTCATCTTTGTCATCATCCTTGGTTCTTTCATATGCTCTTTTTCTTTTAGACTTAACCCTTTTTCTTGTGGATTTAGAAACAACCTTTGGTTTCACATATTTTGGTTTAGTAGCCTTCGATGTAGGTGACTTAGGAGTCTCAGATTTCTTTTCAATTGTTGGCTTCTTCTCTGACGAACTCACAAATGATTTTACTAAAATTCTTGTCTATCTACTCCTAAATGGTGATATAATAGGTATGTGATGTGTAGGTGCACCATCATCAATATTAATAGGATTTTCTACTTCATCCTTCATATTCTTCTCTTCCTCTTCATGTTTCCTCCTAGCTTCTATCATTTCTCTTTGGTAAAACTCATCCTTTCACCCACTATTTCCACTTCTCTTCTCACTCTCTGATCTCTTGCATATTTTTTAACTTCAATATGAACTTTTACACTCTTTTCCTAACAAGTACCTCTCCTCTCCTCATTAGTGTCAATTGCCTTGTCAAAAAAATCTTTCACATGAGCTTCAACTATAGCAAGATCTAATTCATATCACATAGGCATGATCCAAGATGTCGTTGGATCAACTACCTCCATCAGACATTCATTAATTTCTACCATAAATAAAATTGTTTCCTCATATTTTTCAACAAGCTCCCTATGAATTATGCATCTCATTTGCATCTCCTCTTGAAAAGCTTTGAAGTACCCCCATACTATACTTTTCCTGGAATAACTTTCAAGCATCTTATAGTAATTACTGATATGTTTTGCAACAAAATATCCTTCCTCCAAGTGATGTTACCAACTCCAAGAAAGTAGTTCATGAAATAAAAAAAGATATACAAAATTAGTGAACTATATTTGAAAATTTATTTTGTGTCCTTCTTAATCTTTGCCAAATTCTCCAAGACCTTCACTCTTAGAGCTTCACATATATCATACTAAGAATTCTGTTTAACCATCTGATAAGCAGTATGGATTATTGTAATGACCCTTTTCCTTAATGTTGTCCTATTTCATCAATTAATGCCAATTAGGAGAAATTTGATTAGATTAGGGGCTCTTCTTATATCACATCATATATATTATCCATCATTATGAAAAATCATTAAAGAAATGTAAATCAACAATGGAACAAGTAAAGCAACATATTTTGTATGAATGTCAAAATATCTATCATATGGATCATGGAGGAATCTCTCTCTCTCTCTCTCTCTCTAGCCATCAAGAGTGGAAGAGTTATAGGGCCTAAGTCACATGAAAAAGGCTACAAGCAGTTTCCCTCAAGACCTAACCCCAATGTTGGGATAACCATCATGTGCCCGAAATTACTCCACCTCTACCTTCCACAACCTTCTCACTCAAAAGATTCTTTAGTAGGATGAAAGAGATGAGTTCGTATGATCTATATTGAATATATCACTTTAATATTTCCATTTAGAAATTCTATTTGAATACAATATCTCTCTATGTGTGTGTGTATTATATCTATATCCATCTTATATTCGTATTATTGTACATTTTATTTCTTTTGTATATTAGTAATGGTGGCATAATATACATTTTATAAACCAAACCATCAAGATTTTGTATATATATATATATATATATATATATATGAGAGTTTCTTAATTCTATATATATATAGTACTCAACTTATAGCAATCAATAAATATGGGTTTGGTCAGATTCATTTGTTATTACAAATTAAAGCATGTACCTTAATATTCAAAGTTGACTTTATACCCGTTAACTCCCTGTTTAATCTCCTTTTTCGGTGATCCCCTCCTATTGTACTCTGTACACCATGTCTTATCCTTAGTCTCAAAAACCTTATTTTATATGTGGTGATTGGCTTACCAGTTATGGGTCACGACCCCACATTGTTTGATTTAAACTGATTATTATTTGATTAGTTAGTATAGTTTAACTAATTACCGTTGGTTTATTAGTATGGTATCAAACAATGATTTATTATCATCATCCATTAAATATGGATTATATTGTTTAATCATAGGTTAGTTGTTATCATTACATTGGTATATTGATATTATTAATATTAATATTAATTGTATATTAGCTAATTAATAATATTATTAATATTATATTAAGTATTGACTATTATTAATTACTTATTACAATATTTAAGAATTGATATTTAATATTAAGAATTGGTTATTATGACATTATCAAATATTATATTAAATATAGACATTCATTATATTATTATTCATTCACTAATATATAATATTATATTGATTAATAAAATATATTCTTTTATTGTTATATTAATAGTAAAGTTAATTTTACTAATAAATTTTATTATTATTTATTCCTAATTCTATTCTAAAAAGAGGATGTTACAATTCATGTCTTAATCGATATAAGGAATTTAAGCATATATGTATATTCAAAGTGAGTGTGTTTGAATGAAATATATCTATGCATTAAAATACATAGATATTGTGTATATGTTGATTACGGTCCATGAAAGTCTGACCCTCCCAAATTTGCTTGTCCTAAAGAAAATTTAGATATTTTTTTCTTCTTATGATTTGATAGTTGAGTTTCGCAACTTAAGTCAATTTTCTTCTCACCTTCTAGCGAAATGATTTGATAAACTATCTCATAGCGATGCCAATGGATTTTGTCCAAAACCATATTTGTATAACAGTATGCCTCAATTTTATCTCTCTCTAGTTGTTATTATTGGTTTAGATTAACCCACAATAGAATCATACACATTCGAAGATATGAAATATATGCATGAATATGTGAAGTCACAAAGTATACACAAAGCATACACACTAATGCATGAAGACACAAAGCATACATGAAGTATATATATTGATGCATGAAGACACGAAGAGTACAGAAAGTATACACATAATTCATATTTTTAGATTCATTCATATTGATCTAAAAACAAAGAATACTAAATGTGAATGTCATAATCAATCATGATTTAGTTTGGTAGGAAAGTCTGGAAAGGGCGCCTGTAAATTGCTCAACCCAACTAAGCCCAAGAGCACATAGTGTCCCACTATGTTAACTCACCTCTTAGCCCACAAGAGGCACGAACATTTCACTATGACAATTCCATCCCTTGGAGTGGCCTACTTAGTTTGGGGGAATCAATAAACTATAATTCCCTAACTTACTTCCTCCATTTATTCTTTTTGATTATGAGGTAAGATGCATACACATATATAAGTAATGTAATCACAATAATTTATTTATAATCTATCCATGAGATTTATAATTTGTTTCTAATATATATCCACATATAATCTTATTTATATTAATTCAAGTACATATATGTGTTTAGATTATTATTTTTATCTTTTACCCTACATGGCAGGATCATGCTCTGATACCAATTGTTAT
>BSBK01003980.1:0-235000 GCA_027943335.1 Chamaecyparis obtusa
CAAATCAATCAAAATTCTTGAGGCCCTTCCCTCTAAATCAATCAAATCCATCATCGAATCATATCAAGATCATTGAGGCCCTATCCCTTTAAATCAAAATCAAAACTTGCTCCTAGTCTTAAAATTTCATACTTTGTCCATCATCAAATCTTTCACTCTTGATTCAAATATTCCTCTATATCATATTCCCTTGAATCCAATCAAAAATCTCTAATTCAACCATCATTAACATGGATTGGTTTCACAAAATGGTTGAGGACTTTAAAGTTCCAAATCCTAATCCTAAAACTATACTTCCAATTCAAACCACCTACCAGATCAATCCTCAATTCATATCCAATCCAAATCCATATCACATTCTTTATCCTTCTTCTACCTTTGACAAGGGAAGTTCAACTCATTATCCTTCATCCACACATAATTCCCATCACCCTGCATGATCCTCTCACATGCTTAAACTTTCCCAAGAAATCAAAGAAACTTAAAAAATTGTCCTTAACTTACAAAATGAGGGTCAAAGGAAAAAGTTTTCATTTGAAGACATGTGTCCTCCCCCCTTTCTCCAAATCTTTAATCCTCATCCACCATCAAACCCCAATCCTCCATCTAATCCTCAACCTCCACACAATCGTAATCCTCCAAAACCCACATCCTTCCTATCTTTGAAATCTTCACAATCACCCAAAGCTAGACAATACACTCCCCTTGCAGACCCTCTTGATGTCATATTCCACTTTCTTGTTGACCAAAACATGATGGTGTTTCCGAACACTATTCCCTTTGATGAGAGTCAACCCAAACCTACTTGGTATAAGGAAAATGAATATTGCAATTATCAGTGCATCAAGGTATGTTAGCAAGTTGTCTATACTGAGGTATATGACTAGATATAGTGTTGGTATGGAAAAAAAGTCATATAGCCGTTTGGATTTTAGGGCACTTAGTGTAAAGATTAGAATTCAGTTAAGTGTTGAAGACTGGATAGTGTACAAAGTTCCTACAGCTCAAAGCATCAGCGCACGTGTGTACGGATGAATTGTGGTATGGGCCCTAGAAGTTAAGCTTGTTAGACTATATTTATGCTTAGTCTATGATTCCATAAGTAGATATGCAAATATGTGAAAGTTACAGTCAGTTGAAGTTGCACAGCCAGTATGTACCAGCAAAGAATAGAACATGGAGCCGACATTTAGCATTTTGGTTTGCGATTATAATTTAATGTTGTATAGGCCATGCTCCCATTGTATTTAGGTTTCTGACATGTTTATATGTATAATTGTAAGCATGCTTAAGCCAATTCATTTGGAAGTATTGTTTGTAATTAGTTATAGGGCTGACCTAATTATGTATTTTGTATGAGCACATAAGTATAAGGTACGCTCATTGTATTCGGTATGGAAGTAGAAATAGAGTTGTGATAAGAAGAGTAGAAGTGTTTGAAGACACTAGAAGATGTATTAGAGATTTTCAAGAGGTCAAAGCATCAACGCATCAAAGGAACTGATCTGACAAGCAGTGTCACAGTAACAATTCATCTAGTAGATATAGTGTGTATCTGAAATTAGAAGGTTGTGGCCTTCACCATTTGAGCAGTGAGCTCTAGGATAGTGAATCCACTCCCCTAACAGGGATCATTGTAAAAGAATCCTAATAGGTTCCGACCCTTAACAAGGTCTACTGTACTTAAAGCATTGTAAAGCTACTCCTAATAGGGTAAAGGATCTTCTAACAAGGATGACAAAACACTAGTGCAAAATATTAGTGGGTATCAAGTCCCACCAGGGTTTTTACCTATTGGGTTTCCCCGTAATCATATTGGTGTCATGTGTGGATTTCATGTTTCATGTTTATGTGAATGTTTAATTTAGTTCTTAAGCATTTATGTTCAGCATAAAAATTAAAGTAAAAAGTTAAAATACAGTGAACATTATTTCACCCCCCCCCCCTCTCTTAGTGTTCGCATTCCTAACAATTGGTATCAGAGCTTTGGTCCTCAACAAAGAAGTTTAACCACTTGAGGAGATCATAGACAAAGCTAAAATGAAACAGCTGAAAAGAAATCTTGAAGCTTCTCTTGAAGATCTAGACAAGTCAGAAAGAGAATCTGAAGAACTAAAGGATAAACTCAATGATGCTCAGTTAGTCATCAAGAAGCTAAGGAAAGATTTGAAAGAATGCTCTACCAATGATCTAGGGACAATGGTCAAGAATCTCAATGAAGAAAACAAATCCTTAAAAGAAAAACTTGAAGAGGTTGATGATAAGCTGACTAATAATCAGGCAGTCTATGATGAATAGATCAAAGAGAACCTTCAGCTGAATGAAGAACTAAGGAAAGAAAACATGGAAATCTTGGAGATAAGAAATAGAAAAGAAAGATTGGAGACTGAATTAAAAGAAGCAAAGAATCATATTGACAAATTACACACCAGTGCTGATTTGGTAGAATCTTAGTTGTATGCAAGAAGAGCCAAAGGAGACACCAGCTATATTGGATACAATTAAGCACAAAATCAGATTGACAATATGCGAGCAAGAAAGGATTCACAAAAGAACTCTACTGATGCTCAAAAGACTGAAGATCAAACCAAAGATAATGGTGGAACACCTAAGAATGAGCGCAAGCAAGTAGAACGCACTTTTTTTGCATGTAACAAGCATGAACACATTGCAAGGAACTGTACAAAGGTAAGACCTTTTAATGGTTACTATTATTCATGCATCAAGTTTGGTAATAGAGCTATGAATTGCAAGACTAGTAAGAAGAATAGAATTCAGCAAGATCAGAGAAATCAAAACCAGACAAATGTAAGAAGTGCTCAGACTGTTACATGCCAGATATGTAACTATAATGGTCACACAACAAAGCAATGTAGAATGGTGACTCATGTCAATGCACCGAGGAATATAAGACCTCCAGTCATTTGTCACTCTTGTAACAAGGCTAGACCTATCTCAAGGTTCTATAGATCAAGGACACAAGGTCAGGAAAACCCTAAAAAGACCGAAGAACCAGTTTTAGATCCTAAAGGAGAAGTTAATTTTGTGAAAGCTTCAGAGGATGTGAGCTTGATTTGGTTAGAGAAAAATAAGGACAAGACTGATGAGAATGTATTGGATGCATCCCTAGTGGACGCACCCTCTACATCTGCATGAATGGCCCTCAGGGTCATAGGGGGAGCTAATTTAGCTCGAGACCCCTGCACAGCTGGTATACTCATCCTCAAAGTATGCACCTTTGGAATTAAGCTTTTGGAGTGTAGAGGTACCTATGTGCAAGAGCGCACATGCTGAATGTTAGCAGAACTCGAGTTGCAAATTTTGAAGTGATAGCCTGGTTTATGCGACATGCATTAATGGTAGATTTTTCACTTTAAAGTACACATAAGTCATTTGATTTCTCATTGCATTCAAATTCAAAGCGATCGAAGAGAAAATTGAGCCTTGGAAGTTGTTGTGAAGATTTGGAGATTGAACTATCACTTTTTGCAGTGCATTTGATCGGCTGCAGAAACCCTAGCTCATTGCACTGATTCAGAAGCTGTCAGAGTATCTCTAAGTTCAATTGGAAAGCGATTAATAAGTAATTCATGGCCATTCCCATTTTTTATGATGTCACTGAGAAGAAAAGATATGTTTTCAAGAGGCACCCATTTAAATCAACCCTAGATGATTTAGAGGGAGCTTTCTCCCGCACGCCTATGGGTGTCATGCATGTGGAAGACATTAGAGCATACATCTATTGTAAGAAGGAACCAGTTGGGTTTGATAGGCTTAGAGCGCACATGGATACCATGTTGAAATAGGATAAAACATTCATGGATGAATACGCCAAATGTAATGATCACCCTATTGTTAAGTATGCTACGACATATGAATTCTATGAGACAAAATGGATAAAGATCTTATTGAGTAGAATCCATGATGATCTATTTTGGATTGGAGATGTTCCAATAAGAATCACACGTGATTTGATAAATGAGATGACAAGCCTTTCTAAGATAGGCACTGTCCTTCTAATGGGCAAGGATGTTAGGAAAATGGTTGAGCAAGTATGTAAGTCAAGGAGCGATAGGCGTGGCATGACTATTGAGCTGATTGAGCAAGAAGACATCAAATTGATGTCAATGATACTGGGTTACAGATTTCATCA
The DNA here is from genome assembly GCA_027943335.1 of Chamaecyparis obtusa. Taxonomy (NCBI): domain Eukaryota; kingdom Viridiplantae; phylum Streptophyta; class Pinopsida; order Cupressales; family Cupressaceae; genus Chamaecyparis; species Chamaecyparis obtusa. The sequence continues at coordinate 4,154 of BSBK01003980.1, forward strand.
CACTAGCAGGGTGAATAGTGTGTCTACGGGCACTATTCTAGCTGCCATCAAAATAGTAAGGGAAGATGGAGAGTTCGACTTGTGTGAGATCTTGTGTGCATAGTTGATAGATAACATCAAAGCTATCAAACATGACAAAACAAAGATATTCAGGTTTGGGTCCCTAATCATCTATATGTACCTTCATATAGTTGGAAGAGCTTCAGATTTGTATTTGGACAAGTCCATTCCAAAAATGGCTTAGATAACCAACAAAGCATCCATAGAAAGCACACTAAGGGACTATATTACATTAGAATTGAAGACCTTTAGGGTTAAGATGCAAATGAGGTATAGGATTCCAGAAAGAATTGTAGAGAAATTTATGGATACAATATGCTTTATGGTGGAGACTGATACTACATGTATGGAAGCTATTGAGCCTAGAACTAAGTGGATTCATCCACTTGGGTATGAGGTATAGGGACAAGTTCTTGAATCCTATGCACAGGTACTTCTGTCAGCCCCCAAAGATCCTAATGAACCTAGGTGGGGAACCTATGAGAAAAAGACCAGAGAAGTTGACACAAAACTAAACAGTGCTGCAACTGAAAGAAAAGTTGCTAAGGTCACATCTGAGATCTTGAAAATAAATGGTGTGTCTCAAGCATACCTTGATAAAGCAGGGGATGAAAATATTGCCTTAGAATTGAAAGGTACAATAGCAGAAGAAGAACAAGAAGATCCTAAGTTGAAGAAGATGAAAACTAAATCAGATGACAGTCAGAAGGGTAAAGAAGATAATACTCCTTCTATGCCCAAAGATACTATTGACCTTACCACTCCTCCAGAGTATAAGCCAATACTCAAGAGGAAGAAAGAAGCTAGCACTAGTCATCCATCCTCGTGAGCTACAAGGAGTAGGAAAAACATTCAAGAACCTCCTAACGCAGGATTCAGACCAAGCCTTAAACTTTTGAGCACAAGAATTATTGATGAGGGAAGAATTGATCAAGTAGGGAAGTATTATGATACATACAATGAGATAGACAAATAAAAAATACATAGTATGATTGTCAAACATATGATCAAGTTCAAGAAGATTGTCCTTGAGTTGAAAACCTCTATTCCAGATAAAGTATGGGATATTTTAGAATACCAAAAGAGACAAGTAAATGAAGAGGATCTAAGGATCAGAGAAAAATTATTAGAAGATACTCTACCAATATGTTCTACAGAAGAAGAGGCACTGATATTAAATTTGGTGAAGCCACACTTAAGGACAAAGATGAGAACTCTACACATTATTAACAAAGACTACAAGCTGATAACGAAGTAGACAAAGAAGACCTTTGAAAAGGTGTTATTAGAACAACACATAAAACCACCTACTGCGCCCATCACTCATGCACCTAGTAAGAAAGACAAAGAAATAGAGACCTTCAATGTACCAGTGACAGGTCCTTAGGACTCAGGACCCATAGCAAAAACTCAAACAGAAGCAAACAAGTCTGTGCCCATCTTAGAATCACACGAAGGTAGCACTATTATCATAGGTAATGTGGAGATAGCCATGGTGGCTACTGATAAGGATTTGGACAAGTTTGAGGAAGTATTTTTTAGTACTAAAGAAGCTAAAATCTTATGTAGCAATACATCTCCCACTCAGCAAGAAGTAGTCATAGAAGATGTATTTGATAAGAAAGAAGAAAAAAAGAAAGAAAAAGAGAAGAGAAGAGGAAAAAGAAAGTAAAGATGAAACTTTTGTTGAACTGGTCATAGTGAAACAAGAAGTGATGGAAAGCACTCCCATCACTCCCTCCTCAGCATTGTTGTCAAGTTTGACACCTGACACAAGCAGTTTGGACTCTTGGAAAGAAGAAGACCTGATTAAGTTCAGTGTTCTGGCTATGGAAAAGGCAAAGGAGAAGCAAGTCATGAGAAATCCTATCCTTGTGGAATCAGTGAATATTTTGAATAGTTTTTTGCTAGAGGATAAGAAAGTGCTAAAAGTACATTCGTTTGATGATGTGAGTTTAGTCCTCTCATAGTTCAAAAGCAATTTTTCTAGCCTAGAAGAATCTGCATCCATGGTAGCAGAAGAGAAGTACTTAAAGAATAGACTCAATGAACTAATGAGCAACTTTGCACTGGACTTGAATTCTCTTAAGTCTATTCAAGCATCCTTGAAATAAGTTGTTGATGAAGGAAGAAGGATCATTGCAGCATGCATGGATCAAGACAAGCTCACTGATGCTCACTTCAAGAAGATAAAAGAGGCAGAAGAAATGATTGAGCAAGTAAAGAATTTAGTATTAGACACATCCACTGATGTGAACATGTGCAACAATGTCTACCAAGGATAGATAGACAAGATTGAGAAGGAAGAAAAAGAGATAACAAGGATAAGGTCCAGACACACTCAGTTGAGGAATGGTCTTGCGCCCTCTTTAGACATCCTCAATCAGAATATAAAGGAGATTGATGCCACCTGTATCATCTTAAAATGGAAGCACTTCCATGGTAAGAGCATTTAGCCCTCCGAGTAAGCAGTTTGGGGTCATGTCGAATGCCTTGAATGGATATTTGACTTGGATTTGGCTTTTCCCCCTATTCTACCCCATTTTCCACTTCTTCCTAGAATTTTCCTAGCATTCTGGACCATGAAGTTGAGGTTTTTGACCATAAGGTCAAAGTTGACCTCAATCTTGACTAGGTCAGGATTGACTTTGACCCTAACCTAGTCAGGTTTGAGCTCAACCTTGACCCTAGGTTCCGAGATCTTCAGGGTTTGCTTCCAGTTTCAGGATTTCATCAAAATCTTGCATTTTCCCTCTTCGGGGCCACTATTTCTCGGATTAAGTGTCGAATTCTCAAATTAATATTTGAGGTGGACCTTTCTCGATATTTGCATAGGATTCCTAATTTATTATTAGAGATTATCTTTTCTCAATTTTTGTGCCTAATACTCAAATTAACTTTGGGGTTGGCCTTACCTCAAATTTTGTAACAAGGCTCTTAAATAATTATTTTATTTCTATATTAAGGGTGGTCCCCTCCTAGAGTTTTGTGTCAAGACTTTAATTTAATTTCCTCTCCATGTGCACCTCTCTAGAGTTTTGTGCCATGGGCCCTTAATTATTGTTTTCTACGAGGCCCCTCTTGTGCCCTAGATCACTATAAAAGGGAGCCTTCCTCTCTCATTTTCTCCATCCACTTTCATGATCAAGGTCTCAAGTGCAAGCAAGCAAGAAGATCAAGCATTCAAGCCTTCAAGCATTCAAGCATCCAATTCATCAAGGAGATCCATTAGAAGCCATTGAAGGATTCAAGCTCTATGGAGCTCTCTTGTTGAAGATTCCTCCATTTCCATTCAAGCCTCTTCCAAATTCAAGATCCATTCAAGATTGGTGTTGAAGATCTAAAGATAATTGATTGGAGACATCCTACATTTGATTCTACATTCATCCATTCTTGTGGATTCAAGGATTCGAATCCTCCTCAAGGGTTTCAACTCAAGCAAGGTGAATTGTTCCATTTACTTTGTTTACTCCAGCAATTTCAATCCAATTTCAAGGTTAATTCCTAAACAGGGGTTTGACTAAGGCAAACCCCCAAAAAAAACAACCCAAAACCCTCTTTTTCTTGCAGGTACAGGTGTGAAACTTTGGATCTGACAATACATTTGGATACCATTTTCACCGAACTTCTGAGATCTGCAAACAAAGTCAAATTTGACCTTCATTTTCCCGAGGTCGTCTTTGACCTTTTATGAGGGTCAAGGTCGACCTGATCTCATCTTGGAAAATATTTCTGGGTTTTGTAGATCTCGTAGTTTCAATTCAAGGACATGTGAATTAGTAGTTTTTGAGATCGTTTCACAAGGTTTTCAGTTGATTCTTTTTCAGAGTTAAGTACCTTTATTTCTTAATTTCAATATTAATCATTTTCATTTACTTTCTATATCAATACAATTTCATGTAAGTGTAAAATATTGGCTTTGGGGTCTCTTTTATGTGCAAACCATTGTTCTAGGACCCCATACACTATTTTATCCTTTACACCACCATGGTAACTTATGATCATGGTCCAATCAGTGACTTGGAGAAGATGGAGAAGCTTCAATATGCATTATGCACCCATCTCCAAATAGTTAACTCTTTGATAACCTTTTGGAAGAAGGAGATCTAGAACCTCAAGATTGCATATCCAGATGTTTTCCCTCAATGAGTATGTGTATATAAAATTTTTTGGTGCACCTTTGTCATTAATCTCAAAGGGGGAGTTGTATATAGAATATGGAGTATATATATGTATAGGGAGATATAAGATTATGTATAAAAATGTATAGAAGACAAAAGTTTTTGTGTAAAGGAATAGTTAGCAACTTAGCCATATTCTTTTGTTGCCATCAATGACAAAGGGAGAGATTGTTGTCAAGCTATCTATACCAAGGAATATGACTAGATATAGTGTTGTCATTATGGCAACAAATTCATATAGATGTTTAGAGTCAATGCACTTAGTGTAAAGATCATAATTTAGTTAAGTGTTGAAGACTGGACATTATACAGAGTTCCTGCAGCTCAGAGCATCAGCGCACGTGTGTACCAATGAATTATGGTGTGTGCCCTAGAAATTAAGCTTGTTAGACTATAGTTATACTTAGTCTATGAGTGCATAAGTAGATATGCAAAGATGTGAAAGTTACAGTCAGTTGAAGTTGCATAGCCAATATGTGCCAGTAGAGAACAGAACATGGAGCAGACATTTAGCATTTTGGTTTCTGATTATAATTTAATGTTGTAAAGGCCATGCACCCATTGTATTTAGGTTGCCGACATGTTTATATGTATAATTGTAAGCATGCTTAAGCTAATTCATTTGGAAGCATTGTTTGTAATTAGTTATATGGCCGACCTAATTATGTATTTTGTATGAGCGCATAAATATAAGGTGCGCCCATTGTATTCAGTATGGAAGTAGAAATAGAGTTGTGATAAGAAGAGTATAAGTGTGTGAAGACACTAGAATATGTATTAGAGCTTTGCAAGAGGTCAAAGCATCAGCGCATCAAAGGAACTGATATGACAAGCAGTGTCACAGTAACAGTTCATCTAGCAGATATAGTGTGTATTTGAAATCAGAAGGTTGTAACCTTCACCATTTGAGCAGTGAGCTCTAGGACAATGAGTCCACTCCCCTAACAGGGATCATTGTAAAAGACTCCTAATAGGGTCTGACCCTTAACAAGGTCTACTATACATAAAGCATTGTAAAGCTACTCCTAACAGGGTAAAGAATCTTCTAACAAGGATCATAAAAATCTAGTGCAAAATAATATTGGGTATCAAGTCCCATTGGGGTTTTTACCTATTTGGGTTTCCCCGTAATCATATTGGTGTCATGTGTTGATTTCATGTTTCATGTTTATGTGAATGTTTAATTCAGTTCTTAAGCATTTATGTTCAACATAATGATTAAAGTTAAAAGTTAAAATACAGTGAACACTGATTTACCCCCCCCCCCCCTCTCAGTGTTCCCATTCGTAACAAGATCGTGATATCAAGAAGTTCTTAAAGTTAAAATTTTTTGTCCAAGACCTCATTGACAAAGGAGAGATTGAAGTTGAAGATCCTAACCCCTCCATCACATCACCCTCACAAATCCACACATGTCAAGACCTTGTACCAAATCATGCTAGCATGGATTCTTATTCCTATTTAGATCAAATTATTCCTCTATCTCAAGATCGATTTATCCCTCTTGATCCACTTCAAGATCATTCCATTCCTAATCAAGATCAAGGCATTCCCTCCACTCCTTTCCATGATATCCTTCAATATCAAGATCCCACCATCCCTTCCACTCCAAAACATAATCCTTCCCAAAGTTAAGATCAAACTACCCCTTCATCTCCATGTCATGGTTCCAATCCCTCTCAAGATCCCATTATTCCCCCTAACTCCCCTCATGATTTTAATCCTCCACAAGATCCCACTCTCCTTCTTGATCCTCCATCTCAAGATCCTAATCCTTCACATGATCCTATTCCTCCTCAAGCTCTTATTATTCCTATTAAGGATCCTCTCAAGGACCAAGGAAACCCTACACTTGATGGCATTGGTGATATCGCTCACTCTACAGATGCTCATATCCCTCCTACACCTTATATACCTCCATTCAAGCGTAAACATATTCCTTCATCCATCTTGGGCCCCTATATCCCTAAATGAAACTCTTCTTTGCATCTGTCCATTTTGGGCCCTTAAATCCCAATGTTAAACCCTTCATCCCATCCATCCACTTTAGGTCCTTGTGTTCCTCCATCCACTATACCTTTCACTCCTATCTCATCATTTATTTCTTCCAACATACATAAAGATCAACAAAGATATACATCCTTGAGAGATTTTTATCCACCTATCCATCAAAACCCATTATACAAGCCTCATTCATCCACAATTCCCAACTCTTTTGCAAGCAATTTGGATGCACAACATAAAAATCAGAAATACAATAATCCACTTACATATGAAGATCACCATGTCCTATCTAATCGACATGTGGCTACAAAGAAAAGGGAAATACTCAAGAGACTACAAGGGTCCTCTAATAAAAAAACAAAATCAAAGAAAATATGGGTTCCTAAATCCATCATAGAAGAATTGCAGTCAAAAGAACATAAACATAAAGAAAAATTAAAATCTATGTGGATTCTCAAGTCTCTCTTAAAGGACTGGAATATAAAAGAAAAATCAAAGTTGACATTTAAGCTTCCAAAGACTTCCACTCCATATTCTTCCAAATATCTTCCATTCAACATATATTCATTGAAAACATCTTGTTGTTGTTGAATTCTCCTCTAATACTTGACACACTCCTCTGCCATGCAGGGGTCCCTTTTCATTTCTCCTTTGTCCCTCCCCATTCTTTCTTTGCTCAATAAACTAGCATATATATATATATATATATATCAAGAGTAATCCTTCTCGATGCACCTATTTTCATCAACTTGGAAGGTTTTTTGTGTGGGTTAGGATTGATGAAGATAGGTTCATCGAGAAGGATTACTCTCAGCATACTATATATATATATATATATATATATATATATATATATATATATATATATATATATATATATATATATATATATATATATATATATATATATATATATATATATATATATATATATATATTAAGCTAGTACTAGTTAGGACACAACAAAGAAGATAATATTTTAATTTTAATATTATATTATATCATGGTGAGGGTAAGTGTTCAGGTTAGAAGTAGGGTTAAAGTTAGGGTTAGAGTTAGGGTTAAAGTTAGGGTTAGAAATAGAGTTAGAGTTATGGTTAGGATTAGAGTTAAGGTTATAGTTAGGGTTAAGATTAGAATGAGGGTTAGGGTCAAAGGTTAGGATCATGGTTAGGGTTAGCTTTAGGGTTAAGATTAAGGTCATGTTTAGGACAAGGATGTAGTGTTAGGAGTTAGGGTTAGAATTAGAGTTAGGGTAAGTGTTTTGGTAAGGGTTAGAGTTAAGGTTAGGATAAGGTTTAGAGTTAGGGTTAGGGGTTAGATTTAGGGTTAAAGTTAAGATTAGGGAGTCGAGTTAGAGTTTGGGTTAGGGGTTAGGGTTAGGGTTAGAGTTATGGATAGGGTAAGGGTTAGAATTGATGAAAATTGGGTTTAGGTTAGGATTTAAAGTATAGCTAGGTTGAGGTTTATAATTATGATCAAGTTAAGAGATATAATTATGCTTATAGTTAAGGTTTAGGGCTAGTTTGGGATTATTCTAGAATATTTAGGGTTTACCTCATTGTTAGGGTTATTATTAAGATTATGATTTAGGATATGGTTAGAATGAGGATTACAAGTAGTATTAGAATTAATATTAAGGTTAGGATTAGAATTATGGTGATGGTTAGGATTAGGGTTCATGTTTAGATTAGAGTTTTTTGGGGGGTTCATATTAAGGTATGGCTAAGGTTAAGATTAGAGTGATGGTTAGAATTAGGATTATGGTTTAGGGTAATTATTTAGGGTTTTAGATTAGTATTAATTTTAATGTTACAGATAAAATTAGGGTTGCATCACAGTTTATATTATTGTTGGGGTTAGGACCAATGCTTATGGTTTGAGATTATGATTATAGTTAGGTTTAGGATTTATATCATGGTCGAAATCATGATAAACAATTAATGTTAATGTTAGCAATAGATCTCTAATTAATAAATTAAATTGGGGATCTAGGTTTAGGGCTTTGATTGGAGTCAGGATATAGGGTTAATATTAGAATGTCTTTAGGATTATATTTGAATTTGAATTTAAATTTAGGCTTATTGTGTGGATTGGATTATTAGGGTTAAGTTTAAGGATAGGATTAGGACTGGGTTTTAGGGTTTAGTATAACTAATATTGTTAGGGTTAGGATTTATATCATTATTAATATTATGGTTGGGTTAGAGTTGAATTAAGGGTAATGGTTTATGTCATGTTTGTATTATGATTAGGGTTAGGATTGAGAAATATTATTAGGGTTGGGCTTTACATCATGATTAGTATTATCGTTAGGGTTTTAGTTTAAAGATTATGTTTAGGACTAGGGTTAACATCATGGTTTGGGTGGCTGCAAGAAGTTGGGTGCCAATTTTTTGCAAAAAGTGGAAGTGTTTTTCCTATTTTTCAAAATTTATCTGAATTGATCTCAAAATTTGAGGAACTTAGAGATTGAATCTTAGAAAAATTCACTAATAGAAATTGTAGTACTTGGAGTCTACTTTTCAAATATATAATTTATTTTAATACCCACATGGTATAAATTATATTTGGATAGGCATATTTGAAAACCACTTTTTCAAAATGCTTGTTTTAGGACCATACCACATCTGTGTACGGCCACCATATTTTGACACAAATAAATAAATTTTTTTAAATCCTTTTTAGGGAAGATACCTAAGACATAGAATATTGATGAGAATATTTTTTCTTATTTTTTTGTTTTATAAATTATTTTTTATTAATTTTTAATTAACAATAAAGCTTATTTTTCAAACCTCTCGTGTACGACCACCATAATTTAATATAATTTTTCTTTTTTTCAAAAATTCTTTTTTTTTAAATTCAAAAGAATTGAATCTAGATTGATGACATATAATTTATTTTTAAAAATACTTAAAAATTAAAAAGTTATTAAAGTTTTAGTGAGTCTCACTATTTTACGTTTATGTACCACTATCAACTAATAAATAATGTAAAAATAGTAAAAATAACCATATTATTATGAAATTTATATTTTTAGAATCGTGATAGTGAGATCTTTAATGGGTTTTTGTTTTGTCAAAAAAATCGATCCAGAAGGGCTTCAAAAAATTACGGTAAGCTTTAAAAATTTTATTCCAATGCCTTAGCCAAAATTTTGGAGGCTAAGGCATAGGCTTGGTCTCACCAAACCTATCCCAAACCAAAAACCGAGGCAGAGTGAAAACTCCCGCGTGCATATTTTAAGAAACGGGCACCCGTTATTTAAATTCAAAAAATGGGCACCCGTTTCATAAATTTCAAAATATGTGTTTAAAAAAACATTTTAAATGAAAAAAAAAAAATTAAAATTTTTTTTAGAAACGGGTACCCGTTTTTCAACAAACGGGTGCCCGTTTCTGGAAACGGGTACCCGTTTTTCAACAAACGGGTGCCCGTTTTTGGAAACAGGTACCCATTTTTCAAAAAATGGGTGCCCGTTTTTGGAAAACGAGTACCCATTTTTCAAATTTTGGATCAGATGTCCGAGCCGAAAACGGGCACCCGTTTTTAAAAAATGGGTGCCCATTTTAAGCGGCGCAAATTTTCAAGCCGCGGACTTCCGCTGAATTGGCACCCAACTTTTTGCTTCTACCCGTTTAGGGTTTAGGGTTTAATGTTTAGCATTAGGATCATCATTAGGGTTAGAGTTTATATCATGATAGTTTTATGGTTAAATTAGGGTTTTTATTAGGATTAGGGTTTCGATTATGTAATATTATTAAAATTATTGTTAGGGTTAGGGTTTATGTCATGGTTAGAGTTAGGATTATTGTTTAGGATTAAGGTTAGGGTTAGGATTGTTATTTAGGGTTTTAGATTGGGATTCATTTTAGAATGAGGATTACAATTAGGGCTACATAATATTTAGTATTGTTGTTAGGTTTAGGGTCTAGGATTACGATTAATGCTAGTTGTTTGAGATTAGGATTATGGTTAGGTTTAGGGCTTATATCATGGTTAGAATAATACTAGATAATTTATTTTAATGCTAGCAATAGATCCCTAATTAATAAATCAAAGGGGGGGTTCTAGGGTTAGAGTTTTGATTGGACTCAGAATATAGCATTAAGTTTATAATGTGTTTATGATTATGCCATAATTAAGGTTAGGGTTGGGTTTAGGGTAACGATTGGGGGTAAGGATTAGAAATAGGGTTCAAGGTTTAGTATTAGTAATATTGATGCAGTTAAGGATGGTGGATCCAATGAAGGACAATCCAAACCTTGCAGCCAACAGAATTACACAACGGATTACTCAACAATGCAACATAAAGTAATTGTTTAACACTAATTTTCATTAACATGCCTAGCTATAAGGCCGTCTAGGTTAGCGCTAATTACAATCAGAAAAAAATTCTGCAAGATCCACAACTAGATCCATTACAAACTTAGCTAGTTCAGCTTTCCATTACAAACTTAGCTAGTTCAGCTTTGAAGGCAATCAGAAGCTGATGGAAACCCTAAGGTAGATCTAAACTTGAGCTCGCAAGCCTCCAAGAAATCTCCTTTTCTCCAAGTATGCAAACCCCTAGCTCTACTACAAATGACTATTAGATTACAATTTGATCTGGAAGGACATCAAGAAATTTTTTGCAACTTCACTCTCAAGCTTCGCATCTAACTTCCAGATCTATTAAGTTGTTCCTCTTCCAAATTCTATCCCTAAACATCTACCCAAGCACTCCTTAAATACTAATCATCAGCCACAAGTCAGCAAGATGAAACCCTTAACTCCCCAAAACAAATAATTAAATGCCATACAAGTTGGCTTACAAATGTATATAAATATTTAATTCAGCATGTCGGCCCATAACAATGGCTACCAAAAATAAATGCACTGAGTCAGCTCAACAAATCACACAGAACTCTATTCGGCAATCCAAAACTACCGAGTGATAGTAAATTAACCGAGAATGCTAGGCATCACCGAGCACTAGTGTCGATCGAGCACCGCAGGCATGACCGAGTAACACATTCACCGAGTGCCAGAGACTGCCAAGTTCCTTCAGTGACTGAGCTTCCTTCAATGACCGAGACCGTCGGTCAAGGCTGAAACTGAGTAACACCAGCCAAAATACTAACACTCCATGCAGTTTCACTGAGGACAAAGAAAGCTCCTGCCTTAACCTTGGATGCCCCTGCATCAAATATTGTTGGGAATATTATGGTTAGGGTTAGACTTAGGGTTTTGATAGGGGTTAGGGTTAGGGTATTATTAGAGTTAGAGTTGTATTGAGGGTAAAAATTTATGATATGTTAGTATTATGGTTAGGCTTAGGGTTTTTATTAGGATTAGGATTTATTATTAAGATTTAGGAATATCATTAGGGTAACCCCACAGTAGTGGGTTACACTTTTTTAGACATGTTCATTTTTGCTGAAATAAAAGATTTTTAATAAAATGTGATTATTTAAGCCTTGAGAGGTTCCATTTGAAGGAATTAATTACAAATGGTTAGCTCAAAGCATCTTAGATAAAAAAAACATTGATATAACATCTATACTCCTCATTCATACCTAAAATGGAGTCTCCTTCACACCTATTAAAATGCTGATAAAAAATCACTTTGACTTTATCTTTTGGCAGATCAAATGAATCCATTTGAAAAAATTATCTATGTCGTAAGGTGCTACTAAGAAAACTTTTTCCAATGATTATAATGTTAATATATATTAAGTTTATTATGACTTTGTATTTTTAGTTTTACTAAACATAGATATTTCTTCGTATGTCTACCTCTATGTTTGACACTTATGAAAAAATATTAAATGAGAGAAAAAAAATTCTAAAAAATATCTATGCCCTAGGTATTGAAGTTCTCTTTCTATCCAAATAAAGAAAAATGAAATTGGAAAAATACACAACAAGTTATAAGCTATGTAGTCAAGGTATGTCAAAATTATGGTTTAGTCAACTTCAAATGTTAATAAAATATGAAATAATCATGATAATTTCATCAAACCAATTGCATGCCCTCCATATGGATGTTAAAAAACTACATTCAAAAAAATCACATTGATATCTATTTTAGAAAAAGTGTTAAGCTCTATGAAAACACTGTAACTCTTTAAAAATGACGTTTTCAGCAACATACCAGTTTTTGTGGGAGAAAGAAAAAACCAATCAAATCAATTCAAAAATTTAAAAAATATATATATTTAGAATCTAGATAGAAAATCTTAGAAGAGTCTAATTTACTTCATCTTTTGATTCCAAATGGTTTAACGAGAATATGCATTCGAATCTGAAAGTTTTTTTCAAAATGTAGAGTCCAGTGTCCGTTTAGGCAAAAAAGTGTAACCCACTATTGTGGGTTCACCCATTAGGGAGAGGGTTTACACCATGATGAGTATTATCGTTAGGGTTTTGATTTAGGCTTAGGGATACGATTATGTTTGGGATGAGGGTTTACATTATAGTTAGGTTTATGGTTTTGACTATGGTTAGCTTTTATAGTTGGTATCAATAATAGGGTTTAGGATTTGGGGTTATATCATGATTAGTATAATGATTAAACGTGGGGTTTTATTAGGGTTCAAATTAGGATTTTAAGTTTTAGATTGGGATTATAGTTTAGATTATGGTAAGGGTTAGTATTATGTTAAGGGTTAGGGTTTGTAAATTATGGTTATCATTTAGAGATAGTGTTAGGATTAGGGTGTAGTTTATATATATATTATCATTATGATTGTTGTCAAAATTAGGGTTTACATCATGGTTAGTATGATGGTTCTAGACTTAGGATTTTCATATTTAGGGTTGGGGTTTATTATTATGGTTATGGTTAGGGTTATTATTTAGTGTTTTTTATTTGGATTATAGTTAGGATTATGGCTATGATTAGGTTATATCATAGTATTATTGTTGGGGTTATGGTTTAGGGTTATGGTTTAGTATTTACATAAATAATAATTATATAACTTTTGAGTCAATCTCCTTAATTGATGCAAAAGGAAAAAATAACCCTTGTTTGCAACACTCAAATTTACAACTCAAAATAATAGCATGTTATTAAATGAACATGTGGGTTGCAATATTGAACCAAATATACATTTCAATAATTCTTCGGTACAGTTACCACATATATTCAATGAAAGAAACTTGTTGTTGTTTAATTCTCCTCTTATACTTGAGGCACTCCCCTGCATCCCAAATTTTACCCTTCACTAAGCTCTCTAGACTTTACTCATCTCTACCGCACAGGGGTCCCTTTTTATTTCCCCTATGTCCCTTCCCAATCATTCTTTTCTCAATAAGTCAAAATAAAAATGCCTTACCATTATTTTCAATGACTTTCTGAAGTTGGATAGGCATTCAGTCAATCAGTTCACGTGCCTTATCCGTGATTCCAAATTTACATGCATGACTACCAAATCAATCAAAATTAAAAAAATTAATCCTTTGTGACTTGATAGATGTTTGGACCGATAATTTTTCCATAACACCAGTACACCATGCATCATACATCATGGAGATACAAAATACATCAAGTATATGACCAAAAGGTTGTAATGAAACAAGATATCAATGTGCATATGTCGTTGGACTATCTATCATCCATTTGCATGCTCTGGTCTCCTAAGACATCTACAAATCTCGAGATGGAAGTGTGGTCTAGGTTCTTTTTTTGCCCAACCACGGAGTGGTTAGCTCCCCCGGGTCTCATCTTTAAATGAAGAGCACACTAACCCTGCATGAGAAACCTAGCAACTTGGCACTGGTGGATCGATAGTAATCTGGTGCAAGCTATGTACTAACTACTTTCCTCATGAGTATAAGTAGAACTAACACATATATGGTAGAGAGAAAGTAAAAATAACCAACACATTTAAATAAACATGTGTTTCCATAGCTTAGGCCTAAGAAAATCTTACCAGACTTCCACTAGCATGTAGATGAAAGAAAATGTCTACCCTTATCTATTTATCCATATTCAACACCCTTCCCATATTCATAAAACATCACACGTGAAGTTTATGCCACATAAACACACTCTATTACATAAGATTCAGACAAAAAAATCAAATCTATGTCTTGAGACGTACTCTTTCTAGGAAGATTTTCTTATACTTTCTTTGAGGTTAAAGTTCGCTAATACCCATACAAATCAAAGGTTTAAAAGTTCACACAAATATTTTACACCCAATTCTTAACTAAAGCTTAGTTTCCAAAGGGAATTGTATATTAAAAGACACGAACTTTCATATTTTACAGTAATATATATGCATACTAGAACTCGCTATTGTTATGCTAAGCTGGAAAATGAAAATTTTAAACTACCACTCATAGACCATTCTTCAGTACATCAACAAGATTGTGTTAAATAATAACAATAGAGTGATTAGATAAGGTTGTGAAGGATGAGTGCAGGGAAATAAAGATTTCAACATCATCATTCTATGCAATCAACAGTCACAATGAGTAATTTCCTCAATAGTAAGATGTAGCATCAACAAAAGTATAAGGAAAGAACACAATTAAATGATCATCCAAACATGCAGAGGCAAGAAATATAAAAGCATTGTTTTGGCATAAACTAGTTGAAATTTTTAGAATAATCTGAAGCTTACAATTATGAACAAGAGAGGTATTTAAAATTTACGCAATTTAACTAAGTTTCTAAAACATCTGTATCCGATATATTGCATTTTCCATGACTACAATAAAATGACAAGAGCTGTGTTACAGCACGAGTCCCGCCTTATGCCAAAAAAATATAAACTTGCAAGTGCAAAAGTATGTTTAGAATAAAAAGATTCAGTTTCACATAAATTAGCATAATTTTAACTGACTAAATTTGATTTTTAAATTCTAAAAGAAAATAAGTTAGATATATAAAACCTACTTTTCTTAGATTTACTTTTGATAGAATTTACACATGTATATACTATTTAAAGAAATTATTATATTTGACACATTTCATCAAATAAGTTTAAATGAAATCTTAAATCAAACCTGTAGGGTAGGGCTGATAGCATTGGCTTTCTCAAACTTCCTTTCAATTTCTTCCTTGAAAGGTTCGCCTTCTTCCTAGTTGAAAAATTAAAGCAAGAAACTAAAACACATATCTTACTAAAGGGACACTTAGTTTTTTTTATAAAATATAAAAATAAATTTTAGTTTTAAATAAAAAATTTATATTATTTTTTTTATTAAGATAAGAAATATTAATCTATAAATAAAAATTATAGATTAATATTTTTTATTTGAATATTTAGAGTGACATGTAAAAAAAGTAATTTATTTATTTTTAAATAATTTTTAAATAGAAAAAATACTAAAATAATTTAAAATAATTATTATCTATACAACTAAATATGTATTAAAACTAACTATAATAGATATTATCTATAGTAATTATTTTCCAATTTAAAAATTATTTAAATAATAATTATTTATAAATAATTTTTAGATAAGAAGGTAAGCTAAAAAATAAACATTTTTTATTATGTTATTTGAAATTACAATGTATTACATATTTTTATTAGTAAAAATAAAAAAATTAAGAAATCATGTCTAACAAAAATTTGTTTCTCATAAAATATTTACAATTTTTTTATTAAAATAAAAAAAAAACATGATATGTATAAAAAAAATATTATAGTTTTTTAAATAATAAATTTAAGTGAGAACTAAGAATTTACTATTGAAAAAATCATTTAAAACTAAATAAAATAATTTTTGACATTTCACTCTAAATTTTCAATTAAAAAATATTAATCTATAATTTTTACTTATAGATTAATATTTTTTTATTAAAATATAAAAAAATTAGTTCAATTGTTTCGGCTAATTAAAAACAAATGCCGATATTAAAGTAACTTGATACCTATTGTATAAAATCCATAAAAGCAATGTAACTTCACTTTAGAAAATACTCGACTAGTGTCTACATACAATTAACAAGATTTCAATTTAGGATTACAAATACATACATAATAATATTTTGGACTTATGGCGTTGCAATCCCGTATACATTTGTAAAAAAAGAATCATAGCTGTATATTCTGTTCTTGGAAGCTGTAAACTTTACAAATGTTCACGGTTGACTATTGGAAAACATAATTAAGAAGTTTTGTGCACATGATTAAAATTTGGTTAAAAATTATGGAACATTAGTTTGTTAAAAATTGGGTCAATACCACTTCACATAACTAAAAGCTCACTCGACTAATACGCTTTTATAGTGGGAAAAATGTGAGCTCTCACGGGAAATATAAAAGCTTATGATTACTGCTTTACCAGTGGACCCTGCTGACTGTTTGCAGCAACTGCTATATTTTGAACAGGAGCATTCCGGGATTCGAACCTGTATTCTATATTTTGAACAGAAGCATTCCAGGATTCGAACCTGTATTTTGCTATAAATAAAAACTTACGGATCTCCTCCGTAGAACAAAAATGAAAATAAAACTCTTAAACATTTAATTATTCTTGTCGCAGTCAAAACACACTTTGCAGGTATTCAGTCCAACCATAAAATGCCACATCCGTAAACATATGTATACGTTCTAAATCTGTCAATTGACTGAGCATGCAATTATATACAGAAAACTCTCTGTCGCAGCAGATAACCTGAAAAAGATAAAAACAGGAAGCTTCCCCTTCTCGACGCAAAGACAATAGCAATCATAAAAGAGGCTTACACCGCATAATAGCACAGCCATCTTTTAGCCTTTTCATTCTAGGGTTTGAGCAAACTGGTCATTTGAATCTGTTTGGTATTTGTGAAGGGTTAAAAATGCCGGGAATGTAAGTATCATCTGAGAGGAGGAAATCGGTGGTGAGAGTAGAGTAGAGCGCTTTCTGTTCTCTGGAAGCTTCGTCTCCTCGAAGATTCTTCTTTGCCTGAGCGGTATTAAATTTAAAAAACATGAATGCAACCAATATTAACATCAGAATTCAGTTTATATAACCAATATGCAACCAATTATTGTTTATATATTTCATGTTTTTATTTCATGTCTTGCATTCATGTTTTTTAAAATTTAAATCTATAAGTTATGTATTTTTTATGATTTTTTTGAAAAGTATTTTTTTAATGATTTTTAGAAAAAATTATATGGTTAGAAATCTTTGAAGATGTGTAAAATTATGGTGGTAATTTCACAAATACCCACTTGATGATGTGTAAAGATGGTGATGAACAATTTGACAAACCTATTTCAAAGAATACATGTAAAAAAGGTGGGAAATGGAGGGAAATGAAGCTCCCAAGCCTCAACCTTGTTGTCCAAGGCTATTAACTAGCTTTCATTTGGGCTTGTTCATTTAACAAACCTAAGCCTAATTGGGTTATTTGAATTTAAAGTAAGTCAATAATGCTAGGAGTCTTTTGTTGTTTTTTGAGTGGGTTTCCATTTTTTTGCACACCATCTTGGTGCACTTACCCCAATGTTCTAATCAGCTAAGAATGGGTGGGGGACGGGGGGGTGAATGAGTTCATTCCAAACTTATTAAATTTAATTCCAATTATAACCTTATTCTCAATTGAATATAAAACAACCATAACACAATAACTCCAATATTTGTTTTCGAGGAAAACCCTGTTAAGGGAAAAACCCCGGTGGGAATGATGTCCATAAATTAGCACTATGAGCATAGTAACTTGAGAAAGAGTTCTAGCCCTATTAAGAGATGAATATTACAATAGTATAGTCCCTATTAAAGGGAAAACCCTATTAAAGTTATTACAACTGATCACACAATGAAATACAAGAGAAGGTTACATCCACCTTCAGGACTCAGTGTCCTAGATTTGAAGAAATATCACCATGAATACCTGAACTGGCTTCATGTACATCCACTGCCAAGATAATTCCAATCTTGTGCCTTAATGCATAATCCTCTTCTCTACATTAGTACTCCTTCTAGCCCAAAGTCTCACATAATAATCTGCACCTTTCACCCATTTGAAACTACAAGGAAAGACTTCCTTATATACAAGTTACAAACATAATTCCTGAGTCATCCATTATAGGACCTATCCTATACATAAAATATTACATAGAACCATGCGAGGATACATGGTCCATCCTTAACAATATTGAAACAATTACAAATTATGAAATATTCAACCACAACATTGATCCATGCTTAATTATTCAAGGACACACTACCACTCCTAGGTCGGCTTCCAAATAAATCTTCATTGGAGTATACACCACAGATAATGCCATTAATAATACTAGTACTCTATGATCACATAGTAGACTCTCCCATGTATCTTCTGACATTCCCCATGCTCACAAGGTTTAATCCATTTTTGTACTAAAGTTATACTTTAAATAATGGAACCAACTCTGTAAGTTTCCTAGTCACTAGCCCTATAACTAGTCTTCACCAGTTCATCCATAACTGGAGAAAATGAGCATATTAAGATATGTGAACACAACCGTAAATAGTAAACATGTTAGGTTGCACAAATCTCAGCTCGCAAGAACTAAGTCTCCATACACTGTCTGTACAATTCACTTTACCTTGACAAATTTAAATGATTAGAAAAATAGATACATGTCCATTATTTCAGGACAATCAATGGCTTGGGTTTGGATTTGGATCTATATGTTATCTCCCATCTTAGGTCATTGAGATATTATGACAAGGTGTGCTCATCCCAATAATTCAAAGAAGTTGATGTTAGGTACCTAAAATCCTGCATAAAAGATGAGCATGTACACACATGTATAAATATATAACAGACAATGGCAGTAATCACCTGATCGTATGGATCTCATAAGAAAGTAACTATGACACCGTCCCTCAACTATATTAGACACATTAAACAAAAATATAAAACATACACGCCAACAATACACATGCAAGTATGGGGTCAGTAAAACCATAAACATAAATGACATCCTAACATATAGATCATCATCATGGAAATAACCAACACGCACATGAAAGGTGATCCAGAACATTTTGACACCAATACTGAAAAGTAAATTTTGGGTAGGAATTACAAAAATCATTAAAACATAAACAATACTTAAAATAGAAGTACTCTATATTGTTTGTACACATATTTTATGAGACTAACATCCTTCAAATCATAGAAATCATAAGCTTTTTATTTTATTTTAAATAGTACATTTTATTAAATGATCTTTTAGATTAGCATTTCTACTTTTCATTTGATATATAAAATTAAGAATGTTTTTAATTAAAAAATGTATAACATTGAAAATATTGATAGAGTGTAATCTCACTCATGTCCAACAGAATCAAACAATCTTCAAATTGATCACGTTAGAACAAATATATTATGCCTGAAAATAGTACTTGTAATTGTTAAGTATATATTTTTCTTTATTTTTAATTTTTCTTCTCTATTGATTACTTCTATTATTTGTTTATTTAAAATAACAAGTATTATGTCCCATGGGTATGGCCTGCTTCACTCTAACTATCAATCTTAACTAATTTTATTTCTACATGTCTGATACATTTGAGGTACACTATTTTATACAGCAAATCCACTATTTGATCAGCGTAATTTGTATTAATATAACATGATGTCAAAAAAGTTTATAGAATATGAACTTAACTCTATTTATATGTTTTCATGTATAGAGTAATTATGATGATAGATAATTATTCAGGTCAATTCTTTAGGTATAACCAACAATTCATATATCTTTCCCTGTGGATGGATCATTGTCATAATCAGTCTTTTGAATTTAGATTACCAGACAACATATTCAAAGAAAGTAATAATGAAATTTATGTTATATTGTTTGATTTCTTTCAAATAAATATTATTTTAAAAAAATGATTTTCAAAGGTTTCAACTCTAATAAAATATCAAACTTGTATCCCATTATGTTTAAGCTATATTGAAGTCTGTCTAATAATAAATTCAATGTGCCATTATATTTAAGCTCTATTAAAAATATTCCATCAATATTGAGGGGAAAGAAGTGGTAGACGGACTGATAAAGAGGCCTTGCTATTTTCAAACGAAGATCTGTAGTTTAAACCCTAACAGTGACATAGGAAGGCCGAGTCTGTGAAGCAAACAAATAATCAAATCCATAATTACCATAAATACAGCCCTTGAAGCAAACAAGTGATCAAATCCATAAAAACCATAAATACTCACAAGACCAAATAAGCCGACTATCAATATGTATATCAAGAAGGCCTGCAGACGGTGTCACTGCCAAGGTTTAAAAGTAGCAAAGCCTCTTAATTAGTCCCTCTACCACTGCTTTGGTGGAGTTTAAATATAAAGGCAGGTGGTTATTTTAGGAAAAAAAAAAAAAACATTAAAATCACATTTCAAAATAGAACTCATTTGAAAGTGTTTTCTGTGAATATGTTGGTGATTAATCTTTAGACAAAAACCAGCCAAAAAACTTGTCTATGGCAGTGATCTATCCACAGGGAAAGCCTTAAATTTACAGGTTAAGCCCACAGATTTCTGATCGGAATAATTATCTATGGTCATGATCAATCCAGAGTTAAATGCATATAAATCACGTATATTTCTATTCTATGTGCTTTCTGGGCATTATGTTGCATTAAAGCAGTTTACACAGATAAAGCAGTGAAGTGAAGTGTATTGGCACCGAATATAGCAAGAAATATAGAAACTAGAGCTAGTATTAACAGGTAGAGTGAAACAGACCACACTCATGGGGCAGAATTGTTGCTACTCTAGATTATATCCAAATAAGTAGAGAAATAATTAAGAGAAAGAAAAGAATACAAGGAAGAAAATGCATTTACAACTACAAGTACGATTATTGCTTACAGCTTGTTGTGTGGCGATCGAGCTTGAAGATTATATGATTGTGTTGGACATCGTGCAATGCAAACAGCAACAAATCCAACTTCTTCACAAATCTACCACTTCTCCGAACATCATATATTCTTCAACTGCATGAAACTTAGGAATGCTATTTTAGAACAGGCAGGCTTATTCAAATGCAAAATCAAATGCTTATTGAATGTTGAGAAGAAACGTCGTAATGTTTCATCCTTTTATAGCATATTGAATACCATGATCTACTTTCGAGAACCTCGTGTATTTCCGTCTGAAATGGATGAAGTTGAATTGTATACGCAGTTCCATGAAGTTGAATTGTATACGCAGTTGATTAAATACAATAATTGGTAAAGCAAAGGCCCCTGGCGTCTCTCCCCATTGGATACAAACATCATAAAAAATGACGTGTTATTCTTCCTCTATAAGCCAACCGTCCATTACTGAAAAGGACGGTGGCTTGATATCCGCGTTGACGAAAACATGAAATTTAATACACTATTTTAGACGGTGAAATTGGAACATGTGATCTTATTGGGATGGGTGACTAGTGGTTTCTCACTACGATAGTTTAGTTAGAACAATATAACAAATTGTTAAGAGATTTATTATTTAGAGGTTTTATCTAAGCTAATTTACTTCACAAATTATTATTTATTAAGTTTAATGTGTTTAAAATATTTAATAATTTATATTTTATTTATAAATGTATCATACAATTATTTAATTTAATAAATATAAATATTTATAATATGACATATTTTATAATTTATATAGTTAAAGATATTGTTGTCAAAATTAGTTGCTATAAAGCTTGAGGAGAACACTTCATGGTCAATTTCGTATTGTAATGTTTTATACATATAATTTTTGTTCACTGTAACATTATAATTTACACTACAACATTGATCTTGTCTTTGAAAACTATTTGCAAACTATAAATGGATGTGAATTTATTTTACACTTGTAGAATTAATAAGTTCAAAATAAAAACCAGAATTATATAATTAATGAGCAGATTACAAATAAACACAGAGCACACAATTTATCGTGGCTCACCACAACAGTGGCTATGTCCACACTGAGAGCAAAAGAATTGTATTAAACTCAAAATAGAATTATTTACAATAAATAGAGAGTCTTATTTATAAGCTCACAACCGAGTAGCTGAAAAGGCAAGGCGGCAATAGACAAAATTTTGTTGGCCTTCCAAAACTCAACAAACTCCCACCGGGAGTCAACGGATATTTCAGCTAATCAGGCATTCCCCTGCTCTACATGCTGACCTACTTCAGCTTAACAAATCCAAGAGAAGTTCTTGTACATTCGAACTTCTCTTTGGCTATAACTTTCGTGAATATATCTGCTGGATTGATTGTGGTATCAATCTTTTCAACCTTCAACCTACCCTCTTCAACCATGTGTCGTACAAAGTGAGCATGGATGCCAATATGTTTTGAACGTCACTGAGAGGTATGATTATGAGCCATAAAGATGGCGCTGCGGCTGTCACTAAATAGAACATAATCATTTTGTTGATACTTCATTTCACCAAGTAATCACTGCAACCAAATCATCTCCCAAGCACCTTTGGAAAGTGCCAAATACTCAACTTCAGTGGAAGAAAGAGCAATAGAATGTTGCAGCCTTGAGGCCCAACTAATAGCAGCTCCAGCGAACATGAATGTGTAACCGGTAGTAGATCTACGCTTATCAAAATCTTTGGAAAGATCTGAATCTATGAATCCCCATAACCGTTCATTATTGTTACATAAACATAAGACCAAATCTGAAGTGCCTTTAAGGTATCCTAATATCCATTTGATAGCCTCCCAATGAGTCTTCCCAGGATTTCTCATGAATCTACTCACAACTCCCACCACATGAGCAATGTCAGGACGTGTCAAAACCATAGCATACATAATGCTACCAACTATAGATTTGTAAGGAATGTCCTCCATATATTCGTTGTCCTCTTATGTTTGTGGACACAAATTTGCAGATAACTAAAAATGCAAAGCAAGTGGAGTAGAAAGGCTATGCACATCAGCCATACCAAATCTCTGAATTACTTTATCAATGTATTCTTTTTGTGAAAATGTAATTACTTTCTTCTTCCTATCACAGGTAATAGTCATACCAAGAATCTTCTTGGCTGCCCCTAAATCCTTCATAGAAAATGTGCTTGTCAATTTAGTTTTAAGCTCACTAACAATTTTAGAGCTTATTCCCGGTACTAACATGTCATCAACATAGAGAAGAAGATTGAAAAATTCACCATTCAGGAGTGTCTTGTAATAAATGCATGGTTCAGAGTCACATCTGATAAAATTATGTTCAAACATGAAGGAATCAAACTTAACATACCACTACCTCAGGGCTTTCTTGAGCCCATAAAAACTACGCTTCAGCCGGCAATAGAGATGTTCTTGTCTATTTTTCACAAAACCCTTAGGCTGATGCATATACAACTCTTCATTGATTTATCCATGTAGGAATGATGTCTTAACATCTAGTTGTTCCAATTCGAGATCCCAAATGGCTGTTAATCCCAATACCGTTCGGATGGATGTCATCTTCACAACCAGAGAGAATATTTTAGTGAAATCAATCCCCTGTTTCCGAGCATATCCTTTTACCACCAACTGAGCTTTGAACTGTTTTTGACTTCCTCTTTGTCTTTCAATTTATAAACCCACTTGTTCTTGAGTGGTTTTCGATTTGGTGGAAGAGCAACCAAATCTGATGTCTAGTTAGCTTCTAAAGAACTCATTCCTTCTTCCATAGCAACAAGCCAATTGTTCTTATCACTGCTTGTACATGCCTCTTTATAATTTTTTGGTTCGATTTGCTTAGAAATTAACAGCTAAAGTTCTGCCTCTTCACCATATAGAAGTTGATAATAAGAAAATTTCACTGGAACTTTCCTTTGTCTTGATGATCTTCTCAATTCAGTATGATCACTTTCAAGAGAATGGATTCTCTTCAATTGATTATCATCATTTCTCGTATTAATTTTACCAAATTGATTGAAATTTGATAACTTTGTTGATTTCACGCCAGATGATTTGTGTGAAGTATCCCTATTTTCATGAAGTGAAGGATCCCTGTTTTGTTTTTGAATATCAAACTAGCCACCGAGACAGTGCTTTATCCTTTCATTGTGCATAGGATTTTCCATAGTGGTCCATGCCTCTTCCTGAGCTAACCATGCATCATCCTATGCATTATCCCTAGAAGCTTATCCACAGTGAAGCTCGCATGGGTTGCCCTGCATTTTTCCCAGCAACCTGTGCATAGGATCATGCTTGCGTGGGTTTCCCTACTCCACGTGGCTTCTAAGATTGATGTGAAAATCATCAGGAATCTCTTCCACTGATGTTCTAAGCTCCAACGGAGAGGGGGAGGAGAAACATGTTCTCCTACTGCTGACTGAGAGTTGTCCTCTCCTTAACGTGAGGTCTCCACTCATGCTACTGGCAAGGACTGGCGTGAGGTTTTCATTCACACTGCATATGATGTTTTGCATGTGGTAGGGACTTCCGTGTAAGGAGTGGGCATCACTATTTATGTTTCCTTGCAGGGCGTGAGAGGGAGAAGTTCCATGGAGAGGGGAAGGGAAGAGCATATCCTCTCCTCGACATGGTTCCCTATTTTCTGAAAAACTTTGACTCTCATCAAACATATTTCTTTGTTCTCCATCGAACAGATTATTATGTGTGTAATCATCCTCACTTGATGAAGACTGAGAGGGAGGAATTAAAATGGAGATTGGAGTTGTCTGTAGAGAACTTATTCCTAAATGTGTAGAGGCAACACTATTTGAGAGTGCGTTGAAAGAAATGTATTCACCTTTAGACTTATCAATGTCTATGAGAGCTGGAAATTTTTGCTCATTAAAAATGATATCACGACTATGAATAATTTTCTTTTCAACTGGATTCCAAACTTGGTCTTCTCCATATCCCACAAATATGCCCTTTCTGTGATTTGAAATCCAGCATTGTCCTTCTTTCTTTTGGGACATGAACATGAGCTTCACACGCAAAAACTTTGATGTGTGAGTACAAAATCCTTTTTCCCAACCATTCCTCTTCCAGAATACCAAACTCTAGACAAGACGAAGGGGACCTATTGATTAAATAGACTTTTGTATTGCAAGCTTCCACCCAAACTTCTTTGCCCAAACCAGCATTGGAAAGCACACACTGTGCTTTCTCAAGAATGGTTCTATTTAACCATTTTGTTGCCCCAATTTCTTGAGGGGAATAAAGAACAACCTTAATTCGTCTTATACCATGATCTCCAAAAAAGTTATCAAACTCCAACGAACAAAATTCACCTCCATTATCCATTTTCAGACACTTAATTTTATGATCACTCTGATTTTCCACAAGATCTTTAAAAACTTTGAATTTAGAGAATACCTCAGATTTTATAGAAAGCGTATAAACCCATACCTTTCGGGTGCTATCATCAAGAAAAGTGACAAAATATTGTACGCCTCCATAAGAGGTTACCTTCATAGGTCCGAAGACATTTGAATGCACTAACTCCAAGGGTGTTGTCCTTTTGTCATGTCCATCCTTTGAGAAACTGACCGTTTTTTGTTTCCCATGAAGACAATGCTCACAAAACTCCAAATTTGCAGATTGGAGACCCAATAGTTGATCACGATTTAGCATTACCTCAAGGCCTTTCTTGCTCATATGGCCTAGCCTTTGATGCCAAAGCACAACATCACTATCCAAAAGTGTCATGGCAGATCCCACCTCATTGATTGGTTTCACAATATAGAGACTACCGGTCTTGTCTCCTTTTGCAATAGCCAATGAACCTTTGACTATTTTCCATGTAACCGTGAGTTCAATTTTAAATCCTTGGGTATATAATTGACTGACTAAAATTAGATTCCTCTTTAATTGAGGAACATGTCTAACATCTTTGAGAAGTAATTTTGCTCCACCTTCTAGATGTAAGACAACATCTCCTTTCCCAATAATTTTACATGCTTTGTTGTAACCCAAGTATACCTCTCTGAATTCACCTTCTTAATAATTTTTAAATGCATCTGTGAGAGAGGAAGCATAAAAGGAATCTCCCAACTCAATTACCCATGAATCAACTTTTGTATCACTTATTGATAGGATTAGGATACCCAGATCCTTTTCACAAATTGTGTTTGCTTGACTGTCCAATACTTGTTCTTGTGCCTTCTTATATTTTCTACAATCTTTCTTAACATGCCCAGCCTTCCCACAAAACCAACAACCATTTTGTCTCCCTCTTGATTGTGAGCTTCTTATAGATTGGGACCTCTGATTGTTATTAAATCTGCCTCTATATTGGCTTCTTCCTCTATTTTCGGTGCTCACCATTGTGAGAGCATTACTAGATGAGGACTCATCATGCTTTCTCCTCAAATCTTTGGAGAGAAGGGTGGCTGAAACTTCATCAAAGACCAGCATCTTGGTAGTTGATACTGAAGTGCTTATGGCTATCACAAGTCCATCCCCGCTATTAGGAAGAGAACATAATAGTAGGACAACCTTATTCTCATCGTCTTGTGTCATGCCAACTAAATTTTCTTGGATGATCAAGGTGTTAAATTCATTGAGATGATTTGTCATGGCTTCGCCTTCCCTCATCTTAAGCTTGTATAACTTCTTCATGATGAAGACTTTGTTCATAGTAGATGCTTGTGCAGATGTTGAAGCCAATTTATCCCATACGTCTTTTTCTATAGCTTTTTCTGAAATATTATATAATACATTATCACCTAATGTAAGAAAGGATGTCTCCATAGCTTTTTCATCAAGATTTTCCACAACACTTCGCACCTTCTGCTCTACTCTATTCTTTCAACTGAATGCCATGCTTAGAAATCACAAATGACTCCCTATAAATATCTTTCCTCTAAATGAGTAGATGCATTGCTTCACACTTTCAGCTCTACCAAATCATACCAATCAGTTTCTGGATTTGATTGTGTAGAGTTTTTTTACCATCAACATTTCAGTTGAGTCTACCAAATCAACTGAATCTTTCTTCTCATGCTGAATTATGTCATGCTCTCTTAACCAAACACTAATCTAGGCACGCATATCAAACTGATAAGTGAAACTACTATAATAATAATAACAATGTCGGCTCTGTCAGATAAACTCAGGAAACTGTAATCGACAACTATAGACATCATAACTCAAACTATACTGGATATCAGACTCTACATCCATGAACATACCTTCTATATCATGTCTAAAACATAAATGCAAATGCACAAGGCTCTACTACAGCCGTACTACAAATCACATATGGAACTCTTCCTGGGACCTATCAGGAACACTTACTGAAACAGTCAACTGTATAACTGTCATCACTCAAAACCAACCTCTGTGCTTATGATATCATGTTGATAACATATCTAGGAAACATATTCTCAAGGCTCTCTCCATCAGGATTCCACACATGTTTCTTATCATATGTTGTCATCAATGAAAAATATATAGTCAGCACTGACTTGCTGGAAAATCTCCAACAATCTCCCCCTTGGGCATTGATGGAAACATATGGAATGAAAAACACCACTAATCCAAAAGTATAATTATTTTATAACATTCTCCATTTACTCATCAAAACTTCCCCAAGGATGAATCCTCCAACTGCTGCGACTCTTACTGAATACTCACCCTTACTCTATGCCCCTTCTCCTTGTTTTCTTGTCTTTTGTATACTCCCCCTTTCTGCTTGCTTTCTTGTTTTTCATGACTTTATACTACCCCCCCCTTTGACATCAATGGGAAAGGGTGCTAATTAATTAAGCACCAATACTACTCCTGAAGTAGAGTAGTCAACCATTCATAAGTCGCTGAGGACTAATGCATTCTTGGAAACTCTAATGAGATTCAAGGAAGGGAATTACTTCTAGCTTCTCCTTGAGATACTCAAAAGTATCCTTCCAAAAAGGCTTTGTGAATATGTCTTCTAGCTGATCTTTTGTACTCACATAGTCCAAATTTACTTCTTTCTCTACAACTTTCTCTCTTAGGAAGTGATACTTTATCTTAATATGTTTTTTCTTTGCATGCATTATAGGGTTCTTTGACATATTTATAGTCCTATGTTATCACAATGAATAACAATAGGATACTCAATCTGAATACCAAAATCTTTTATCATTTTCTTGATCCACACAATTGTAGATCAATTTAATGCTTTTGAAACATACTTAGTTTCTGTTGTGGACTAAGAAATACATTTTTTCTTCTTGTTTGTCCAAGTAACAAGCCTATGTCCAAGAAATAATTCTCCTCCTGAGGTAATCTTCCTATCATCCATACATCCTACCCAATCTGCATCTGTATACACATGAAGCTCTACATTTTTTGAGTTAGGATACCATAAACCATAGTCTATAGTTCCCTTCAAATATCTGAATATTCTCTTTACTATCATAAGGTGACTTTGTTTAGGTTCTGCTACAAATCTTCCAACTATATCAACTGCATTGGAAATGTCTAGTCTTGATTGAGTAAGATAGATGAGTTTACCAATTTCATATACTTATGCAAGGTTATGTCTACTGCTGCTGAATCATCTTCTTTTGAAAGCTTGCATCCTATTATCATAGGAGTACTTACTGGCTTGCAATCATCCATCTTGAATTCCTTCAATATCTCTTTCACATACTTAGACTTATTAAAGAATATACCTTTGTTTGTCTACTACACATTTAGTCCCAAAAAGTACTTGATAGGTCCAATCATGCTCATTTCAAATTTTCTTTGCATCTCCTTAGCAAATTCAGCACTAAGCTTTTCGTTCCCACACAAGATAATGTCATCAACAAATATAGCAACCAACAATAATACATCATATGTTTTTCTTATGAATAAATTACAATCTGCTGCTCCTTTCTTGAATCCAATCTTTGTCAAGTATCCATCAAGTCTTTCATACCATGCTCTAGGGGCTTGCTTAAGTCGATAGAGGGCTTTCTTCAATCTGCATACCATATCAGGTCTGTCTGATAAGGTAAATCCTTCAAGCATATCTGTGTAATCTTCTTTTTTCAGCTCTCCATTTGGGAATGTTGACTTGACATCCATTTGGTAGACCTTAAACTATATCTTTGGAAGAAAGTGCTACATCAAGAGAAATGAAGCTATAGGAAAGTTTGTTGCAAGAAGTGATGAAGGTATTTTTCTTGGTTACTCTACCAAAAGAAAAGCTTATGGATGTTTTAATTTGAGATTAAAGAAGATCATTAAAAATGCTCATGTTAAGATTGATGAGAAGCTCATGATTCAAGAGAGATATCATGAATATGCACCTATGATTAAAGAAGAACCTAGACCTACTAGTAGTGAAGCAGTTGTTGAAGAAATGTTTGACACAATTGATGTTCTTTTTAATGACCCTGAAACAAGTGAAGAAGAAACACAAAAGGTAAAAGAGAGAGTCACACCGAATGTTTCAACATTCACATCTAGATATCATTCAAAGGAAGACATCATTGAAGATCAAAGTAGCAAAGTCATGACAAGATTGAAAGAAAAGAGTTCAATAAATGATGAACCGGTATGTTTACTTTAACAAATTGAACCTTTAAGTGTTGAAGATGCATGTCATGATTCAGATTGGCATGAAGAAATGAACTAAGAGCTAGAATAGATAATTAAGAATGATACATGGGAACTGGTCTCTAGGCTTAGTGATAAGAATGTAATTGGAACTAAGAAGATATTCAGAATTAAGATGAATGAAGATGGTATAGTGGTGAGAAACAAAGAAAGACTAGTGTGTAAAGGGTATGCGCAAAGAGAAGGAATTGATTATTCTGATTCACTTTCCCCTGTGAGCATATTGGAAGCCATAAAGTTATTTCTAGCCTATGGTACATCCCAAACCATAGCTCATAAGGTGTCTTGTCTGCACCTAGCTTTAATTGAATCCTATTGACTATATAGACTGCAGTATTGACCACATCTCTCCAATAGGTGTGTGCCACCTTTCCTTCAATCATGATATTGTGTGATGTGTCAAGAATGATCCTATTCCTCCTTTGTGCTATTCTATTTTGCTGAGGGGTTCTAGGTGCACTTAACTATCTCTTTATCCCATGTTCTTCGCAATACTCATAAAATTTGTCAGAGGTGAATTCTCCTCCTCTATCTTCTCTCATACATTTAATCTTCAATCCAGATTCATTTTCAACCTTAGCTTTGAATATTTTAAACTTCTCAAAAGATTATGATTTGTCTTTTAAGAACACAACCCACATCATTCTAGAATAATCATCAACAAACAAAATAAAGTACCTTTCACCATAGTATGATCTTGTTTGAATTGGTCCACATAAGTCTATATGTATTAAATCCAACTTGTTCTCTACTAAATTATTCTTTCTCCTAAATGAATTCCTAACATGCTTTCCCATCACACATTCCCTGCATATTGTATCTACTTATTTTGCAATGCTAGGAAGGTCTCTTACTGCCTTTACATTGCTTATCTTAACTATGTTGTCAAAATTGATGTGACATAGTCTCTTGTGCCATAACCAATTGTCATCTACTTTAGCAACAAAACAACTTGCTTTGGGATTAAGCTAAAAAACATTACCTTTAGTCTTTGAACCTGATGCAATCATTCTCCTTCTTTGTTATTAATGATGCAATTGTTGTCTTTGAATTCCAACTAATATCCTTTGTTAAGAAACTATCCAACACTTAGTAAGTTATGTTGCAAACCATCAACATAAAGAACATCATTGGTGTTGTTCTTTCCCACCAAGGTGATAGCTCCTCTACCAATGTTAGGTTTATGAGTGTCGTGTCCAAATCTAACCATGTCGCCTTTGTATCTATCCAAATGTACAAATCTATCCTTGTCTCATGTCATATGATGAGAGAAACCATTGTCAATGGTCCAATCTATCCTAATGTTAGCTTGTGAGATTAGTGTTAATTATTGTGCTTTCCTTTCATCTTCAAGGTCCATTTCATCAAACATTTTATCCATGTCTTCAAGAGAAATGAATCCAATTTCATCTTCCTTTGATTCTTCATCAGATACTCCATCACCAACATAGTAACATTCTTTGGTATACTTAGGTTTGTAATCTTTGTACTTCTTGGCTCTTGTAGGACACTTAGATGCAAAGTGACCAATCTTGTTACATGAAAAACATTTGAATGGTAGCTAACCTTCATATTTCCCTTTTCCTTTCTTTTCTTTCTTAGCAATCAAAGCAATGAAATCATTTAGTTCTTTCTCTTTATCATCATCATCAAAATTACTAGAAGTGTTCAAGGATTTCTTGCCATGGACTAAAGCTTTGAATGCAGTTTCACTTTTAGGTTTTGACTTCAATCTTGATATCTCAAAGGCTGAAAGCTTTCTGATTAAGGTTTCTCTTTTAAAGTCTTATGTGGACTACATAGTTTCATCTAGGATGCATATCTTGTTGTCATATTTTGGTGTCAAGGTAGTATCAATTTATCCATTATGTCTTCTTCCAAAATTTCTCCACCATTGTTTTTGATTCCTGCAACTGCTTCATTAATCCTTTGATTGTAGGCTCTAACATTCTCATCAGGTTTCATCTCTAATGTATTGCATCTTTTCTTCCATGTCTTTCTTCATGCATTCTTGTCTTGAATATATCCTTCAAACATGTCTTCTAGATACTTCCATATCTTATAGGCTTTGTCCATTTTCTTGATCTTTGAAAGCTCACTCTCAGATAGGGCGCTGATAAGGGCTTTAGAAATATCATTTGAAGTGAACATCTCTTTTTGCTTCAATGTTGCATCATTTGCAAGAGAGGGAATTGGAACTTCTTTGGTAGCTACTTCAAAAATCTCAAAGGCAATGCACTGCAAATGTGTCATCATTTTGTTCTTCCAGTCTAGATAGTTCTCTCCATCAAACTTAGGACTTTCTTTTCTAAAGAATACCATCATATCAACCTCAAGTTTTTAAACTTTCTCTCCAAGGCAGTTGGGTCTGATACCAATTGTTAGGAATAGTACCAAGAGATAACTCAGAGGGGGCGGGGGGGGGGAGGTGGTGAATCAATTATCTACAAGATTCAATTCTTTATCCAAATAAGTACAGAAGAACATTAGGCATAAACAAAACATAAGAACACTTAACACAACACCACAATTTTGGTTATGAGGAAACCCAAATAGGTAAAAACCCCGGTGGGAATTAACAACCACTATAAATTGCACTAGTGTATAATGATCCCTATTAGAAGATCTTACAACCATGTTAGGAGTTGATATTTACAATGTAATAAGTACAGTGACCTGGTCAAGGGTTAGACCTTGTTTCTTTTCCAATTAACCATGTTAGGGGTGAGGATGCACTGTCCAAGAGCTCACTGCTCAAAGGGGTGAAGGTTGCAACCTTCTGTTTAACAGATACACACTATATCTATATCTTGGTGAACTGTAAGGTTGACCTATTATCTTGATTAGTTCCAATGAATAGCATACACTCTCTATTTTTTCACATATATCTTCTACTAATGGCACAACACTTTGTACCTTCTACTCTTCTTTTCTCTTTCAACTGAATGCCATGCTTAGCAATCACAAATGACTACTTATAAATATCTTTCCTCTAAATGATATAATCTAGTCAGCCTATTAGAACCATCTTGAAATCATGTTAGAGAAATAATACAACTCGCCAATAACATCTCAATCAGCTCTACTAAGCATGCAACACAAATTATGACCGCACAACTCCATATGAGTAGATGCGTCACTTCACACTGTTAGCTCTAACTAAATATTTCTTCTCATGCTGAATTACATCATGCACTCTTAACCAAACATTATTAACTCTTCTCCAAACACTAATCCAAGAATGCATATCAAATTGATAGACGCAACTACTACAAGAATAAAAACAATGTCGGCTTTGTTAGATAAACTCAAGAAACTGTAACCGGCAACTACATACATCATTACTCAGACCGTACTATATATAAGACTCTACGTCCATGAACATAGCTTCTATATCATGTCTAAAATACAAATTAAAATGCACAAGGCTCTACTACAACTATATAGTAAATCACATACTGAACTCTTCTTGGGACCTGTGAGGAACACGCACTTAAATAGTAAACTGTATAACCGTCATCACTCAGAATTAACCTCTACACTTATGATATCATGTTGATAACATATCTAGATAGCATATGCTCAAGGCTCCCTCCATTAGGCTTCCATGCATGATGCTTATCATATGTTGTCATGAATGACAAACATACAATCAACACTAGCTTGTTGGCAAATCTCCAACACTTTTCATGGTTTGGCTAGCTTTTATGAAAATTTTATCAGGAGTTTTAGCAATATTTGTGGACCCTTGATAGAAAAGATGAGAGGGGATAGGAAAGAGTTTAAGTGGACTATAGGGGCAAAAAAGAGTTTTCAATTGTTGAAACAAAAAGTTACAGAACAATCTATTTTAGCACTTCTAGATTTTAATAAGGTGTTTCAAGTAGACCGTGATGCTAGTGCTACAAGAATAGGAGCTATTTTGAGCCAAGAAGGTAAACCTATTTCTTATTTCAGTGAGAAGCTGAATGATGCCAAGAGGAAATATTTTGTTTATGATCAAGAATTTTATGCTATAGTTGAGGCATTGATGAAGTGGAGACACTATCTTCTTCCTAAGGAGTTTGTTTTGTATCTTCTTCCTAAGGAGTTTGTTTTGCAATATTTGAATAGTCAAGGAAATTTGAATCAGAGGCATTTGAAATGGGTTGAATTTTTGCATAGTTACACATTTTTTTTGAAACACAAAAGTGGAAAGTCTAGCAGGGTTGCATATGCTCTTAGAAGAAGGAAAATTTAGCTGACAAAGATGCAGATTGAGGTGGTTGGGTTCAAGGAACTCAAGAGTTTGTATCTAGAGGATCTTGATTTTTGTTAACCTTGGAAACCTTGCGCAGAACCTCTTACTCTAGAGAGAACAAAGTGGATGGATTTCATCATCCAGGATGGTATGTTATTTAGAGGGATTCAGTTATGCATTCCATGAACTTCTATGAGGGAGAATCTCATCAAGGAGAAACATAGTGGAGGATTAGCTGGACATTTTGGTTGAGATAAAACCCTTTCTATTGTTAGTGAGAATTATTATTAGCCACAATTGCAGCAAGATGTCAAGAAGTTTGTATAGAGTTGTAGATTATGTCAGATCGAAAAAGGAGTAAGGAAGAATACAGGGTTGTATCAACCATTACCTGTACCAGAGAAACCTTGGGAGGATATCAATATGGACTTTGTTCTTAATTTACCAAGAACACAGTAGGGACATGATTCAATTTTTGTGGTGGTTGATAGATTTTCAAAGATGTCACATTTCATTCCCTACAAGAAGACTAATGATGCTATTCATGTAACAGAATTTTTATTCAAAGAAGTCATGAGACTACATGGTTTCCCGAAGTGCATAGTTTCAGATCGGGACACTAAGTTTGTTGGATATTTTTGGCATACATTATGGAAGAAGTTGAAGATAGATTTGAAGTTTATCACATCATCCACATATTGATGGACAGACAGAGGTGGTGAATAGGATTTTGGAGAATTTGCTGAGATGTTTGGTTAGAGATAAGCCAACATGATGGGATTTGGTTTTACCATAGGTAGAATTTGCATACAATAATTCTATCAATAGGAGCACTGGTAAATCACCATTCCAAATTGTATATGGAAGTAGTCCCATAAATGCAACTGAGTTTAGGAAGATAGATAAAGGAGAAATAATTAGTGTTGAAGTTGAGGATTTTCCAGAACACTTGAAGAACATCCATGAGGAGGTGAGGAAGCATATTACCAAGATGAATGTGCAGTATAAGGCTAAGGTAGATGACAAAAGGAGGCATAAGAAATTTTAGGTTGGGGATGAAGTCATGGTTCATTTGCGGAAGAAGGGATTTCTAGTTGGTACATATAACAAGCTGAAAATAAAGAAGTTTGGGCCATGTAAGTAATGAAGAAACATGATTCAGGAAATGCATATGAGGTAGAATTGTCTATCGAGCTGAATATTTCACCAGTGTTTAACATTTAAAATTTGATAGAGTATCACGAAGGAGGTGTTGAAAATGAGATCACAGAAGGACAATGGAGTATTCCAACAACTACTTCAGCTACTAAAGAGATTGAGGATATACTGGATAGTCATGTTGGTAGAAGCACAATGAACATGACATATGAAGAATATTTGGTCAAATGGAAAGGATGACCTGTTGAAGATTTATCATGGATGACATGGGAGGAGGTTAACCACCTTGGTTTTCCTCTTCACACTTGAGTCATGATAGGGTCACTTCTCAAATTACCCCAGGTGTGTAATGTAGGAGCATCCTAGGTGTAAGAGCAATCTTGCATCACCCAAAAATATTTATAGTTTCTTTTCAATACGGGTTATCTTGTGCAAAGTTGTTATTTTTAGAAATTTACTATTTTTAGTTAGTTTACCGCTTAAGCTTAGAATGGTCTATTTTCTTCCATGGAGGTTCATTTTGGTGATACCATCCTGCCAGTAAAGTTTCAATGCCCGATCAAGTCTAGTCTTGAAGATATTAAAAAATTTTGGTATTGGCAACAGGGTACAAAAACTTTGAAGTCAGTTTTGAAGGCCTTAGAGGCCCCAAATGAGGTTGAAACTTTGGCTGATTGGATCTTGCACGAGTCAAGCATTGTAGAGCACTTTGTGCCCTTTCTGATATGAGGTCATTATAGTCAATCGGGTCAATGGGTGATGACTTATGGTCTTCAGAAGTTGGGCCACTTGAAATGGAAGAAAATAAATTTCCTTCAAAAATTTTGTTTGGGTTTCAAAATTTGTTTTGAGCCGACTCTGATGTAATAAAATGAGAAATAAAATAATTTTAATTTTGGTCGGCCTTAGAGGCTAAATTCTAGAATCTTCCTAGTTGGTGGAAAATTGCCTATATAAGGAAGGCCTGTAGTGTTGTCTAGGGTAGTCCGGAGTAGTTTTGGGTAGTTCTAGGTAATAAGTTGAGGCTTTGTCTTACAAAATATTGTAAGGGAATATGCCCATGTGGCTTTGCATATTGTAATTCTGAAATTTGTAATTCCACATTTGTGGAGATAATCAGAAGCTCATTTTTTGTTCTTGCAAATTGTTGTTGTTTCTCTGTTTCTGTTATGTGTTTGTGGTATTAAGGGGAGTACCCTTCATCATTTTTGGTATTGGCAATAATGTACAAAAAATTTGAACTCAATTTTGAAGGCTTTAGAGGCTCTGAATGGGGTTGAAACTTTGGATGACTAGAGCTTGCAAAAGTTGGAAGTTGTAGAGCACTTTGAGCCCTTTTGGAAATGGGGTCATAATAGCCAATCGGGTCAATGGGCGATGACTTATGGTCTCCAAAAGTTACACTACCTAAAATGGAAGAAAATGAATTTCCTTCAAAATTTATTTTTGAATTTTAAAGTTGTTGAGCCGACTCTAATGTAATAATTATGAAAATAAAATAATTCTAGGGGTAGTCGGCCTTAAGGGCTAAAATTTTGGGACTTTCTCGAGTAGTGGAAAATTGCCTATATAAGGAATTCTAGTAGTGTTTTCTAGGGAAGTAAAATAATTCTAGGGGTAGTCGGCCTTAAGGGCTAAAATTTTGGGACTTTCTCGAGTAGTGGAAAATTGCCTATATAAGGAATTCTAGTAGTGTTTTCTGGGTAATGATTCGAGGCTTTGTCCTACAAAATATTGTATGGAAAATTCCCATGTGGCTTTTTATATTGTAATTCTAAAATTTATAATTCTACACTTGTGGAGATAATAAGAAGCCCATTTTGTGTTCTTGCAAATTGTTATTGTTTCTCTGCTTCTATTATGTGTTTGTGGTATTAAGGGGAGCACCCTTCATCACATATATATAGTTGGGTATATTTATATCTATATGTACATAGATATGTAAATATGTATACATGCATATATAATTATGTATACATGCATATGCATATGTACACATATGTATGTGCATGTATATTGCCTTAAATGCATCTACCTAAAATATCATTTTTTTAAATCTCAAGAGTTGTATTTTTTGCAAGAGTTATTTTACATTTGTATGTACATTTTCAAATAAAATAATCTTAAATATATGTGTCTATTTATTATATATACATATATAGCACTACTCTATTTTCAAGTATATAAGTTTACATATTATATGTATATGTATATGTGTGTATGTGTATTCATATATGTATACATTTATATAAAGGGAAATTATGTAATTTTTGAGTCAGCTTTATTAATCTATATTTCATAGTTTATGGTTCACTGAAATCTATTTCTCATGAGTACAAATGACCCAATTAGTATTCATCACATCTAGGTGATGCTCCCATGGTCAAACATTAAGACTCCTTAAGAGGTTATCTACCAAATACTATTTTGAATCCATTATTAAATACTTGATAAAATATCACATGATTTGGCACAATGAAAAACCACAATCATATTATAAGAAAATTGGTGAAAGGATCAACTATGTAATTTTTTAGTTCATTTTTTGACCTATATTTTATTAGTAGTGGTTCACAAGAACTCATATCTCATGAACATAGAATGGTCCAGTAAGCACTACTTGTATCAAATTGATAGTTACATAAAGTAAATAGATCACCTATTTCAATATTTCTCCAATCCACATATCTTTAAAGATGGAAATCCCCCAAAGGTTAAGGATACATCCTCAATACACAAGACCATTTACATAATGCCCCATAGATAGATACATTGTCTTGAATGTATCTACCTAAAATATTCATGATTTTTTTTTATTTACTTAAGAGTGTAGTTTGTGCAAGAGTTATTTTACATTTGTACACACACACATAGATATATATATATATATATGTATGTATACATATCTACATGTGTATATATATACACACACATGTATACATTCATGCATATATCTAAAAATACATATGTACATTTGCATAGATGTGTACATTTGTATTGTCTTAAATGAATTTATCTAAAAAATATAAAATGTTATTTTATTTACTCAAGAATTATTCTACTTTATGTAAGAATTATTATAATTTTATATGTATACATTTATTTATACTCACAACCCCCAAGAATATATGTCTATGCATATAAATTTTTATCTTTAAAAAAAATATACGTACATCTAGATATATTATACTATAAACAAAAGTCTTTTCTCTAAATTTACAAGTTATTTGAAAAGTAAGATATAGACATATAATAGTTATTATACTTTTCAAAATAAATATAAATATCAAAAGGATTGTCAAAATAATGAATAATGATTTAGTTTAAAAAGATAAATTAAAATTTACATACATATGTAAATAAGACTTCAAATAAAATTAAATAAACAATACATTATGTTAAAATAATTCTTAAATATATATATATATATATATATATATATATATATAGCCTACTCCATTTTCAAGATATATAACTTTATGTATTATATGTATATCTGTACTCATATATATACACATTTACATAAATAATACTTATATAATATTTGAGTCAATCTCCTTAATTGATGCACAATTAAATAATAACCCTTGTTTGCAACACTCAAATTTAACAACTCAAAATAACAGACTGTTATTAAATGAATATGTGGTTTGCAATATTGAAGCACATATACATTTCAATAATTCTACAGCACAATTATAATCTTTGGACTTTAATCATCATCCAAATCAAATCAAATTCAACTTTGAGGCCCTGGCCTCTCAAATCCAAAATAAAAATCAAATCAAATCAATCCAAATTCTTGAGGCCCTTCCCTCTAAATCAATCAAATCCATCATCCAATCATATCAAAATCCTTGAGGCCCTGTCCCTTTAAATCAAAATCCAGACTTGCTCCTAGTCTTAAAAGTTCATATTTTGTCCATCATCAAATCTTTCACTCTTAATTCAAGTCTTCCTCTATATCACATTCCTTGAATCCAATTGAAAATATCTAATTCAACCACCATGAACATGGATTGGTTTCACAAAATGGTTGAGGACTTTAAAGTTCCAAATCCTAATCCTAAAACTATACATCCAATTCAAACCACCTACCAGATCAATCCTCAATTCATATCCAATCCAAATCCATATCATATTCTTTATCCTTCTTCTACCTTGTACAAGGGAAATTCAACTCATTATCCTTCATCCACACATAATTCCCATCACCCCGCATGATCCTCTCACATGCTTAAACTTTCCCAAGAAATCAAAGAACTTAAAATATTGTCCTTAACTTACAAAATGAGGGTCAAAGGAAAAAGTTTTCATTTGAAGACATGTGTCCTCCCCCCTTTCTCCAAATCCATAATCCTCATCCACCATCAAACCCCAATCCTCCATCTAATCCTCAACCTCCACACAATCCTAATCCTCCAAAACCCACATCCTTCCTATCTTTGAAATCTTCACAATCACCCAAAGCTGGACAATACACTCCCCTTGCGGACCCTCTTGATGTCATATTCCACTTGCTTGTTGACCAAAACATGATGGTATTTCCGAACACTATTCCCTTTGATGAGAGTCAACCCAAACCTAGTTGGTATAAGAAAAATGAATATTGTAATTATCAGTGCATCAAGGGTCTGTTAACATGTTGTCTATACTAAGGTATATGACTAGATATAGTGTTGTCATTATGGAAAAAAAGTCATATAGTTGTTTGGAGTCAGGGCACTTAGTGTAAAAATCAGAATTTAGTTAACTATTGAAGATTGGACAGTGTACAAAGTTCCTGCAGCTCAGCACATCAGCGCACATGTGTATGGATGAATTATGGTATGCACCAAAGAAGTTAAGCTTTTTAGACTATACTTATGCTTAGTCTATGAGCGCATAAGTAGATATGCAAAGATGTGAAATTTAGAGTCAATTGAAGTTGCATAGCTAGTATGTACCAGCAGAGAACAGTACATGGAGCCGACATTTAGCATTTTGGTTTGTGATTATAATTTAATCTTGTAAAGGCCATGCTCGCATTGTATTTAGGTTTCCAACATGTTTATATGTATAATTGTAAGCATGTTTAAGCCAATTCATTTGGAAGCATTGTTTGTAATTAGTTATAGGGCTGACTTAATTATGTATTTTGTATGAGCACATAAATATAAGGTACGCCCATTGTATTCAGTATCGAAGTGGAAATAGAGCTATAATAAGAAGAGAAGAAGTGTGCGAAGACACTAGAAGATGTATTAGAGCTTTATAAGATGTCAAAGCATCAACGCATCAAAGGAAATAATCTGATAAGCAGTGTCACAGTAACAGTTCATCTAGTAGATATAGTGTGTATCTGAAATCAGAAGGTTGTAGCTTTCACCATTTGAGCAGTGAGCTCTAGGACAGTAAGTCCACTCCCCTAACAGGGATAATTGTAAAAGAATCCTAATAGGGTCTGACCCTTAACAAGGTCTACTATACTTAAAGCATTGTAAAGCTACTCCTAATAGGGTAAAGGATCTTCTAACAAGGATCACAAAACACTAGTGCAGAATATTAGTGGGTGTCAAGTCCCACCGGGGTTTTTACCTATTTGGCTTTTCCCGTAATCATATTGGCATCATGTGTGGATTTCATGTTTCATGTTTATGTGAATGTTTAATTTAGTTCTTAAGCATTTATGTTTAGCATATAGATTAAAGTAAAAAGTTAAAATATAGTGAACATTGATTCACCCCCCCCCCCCCCCTCTCAATGTTCCCATTCCTAATAATTGGTATCAGAGCTCTGGTCCTCAACAAAGAAGTTTAACCACTTGAGGAGATCATAGACAAAGCTGAAATGAAACAACTGAAAAGAAATCTTGAAGCTTTTCTTGAAGATCTAGACAAGTCAGAAAGAGAATCTGAAGAACTAAAGGATAAACTCGATGATGCTCAGTTAGTCATCAAAAAGATAAGGAAAGATTTGAAAGAATGTTCTACCAGTGATCTAGGGACAATGGTCAAGAAGCTCAATGAAGAAAACAAATCCTTAAAAGAAAAAAAATTAAAGAGGTTGATGATAAGTTGAGTAATAATCAGGTAGTCTATGATGAATAGATCAAAGAGAACCTTCAGCTGAATGAAGAACTAAGGGAAGAAAAAATGGAAATCTTGGATACAATTAAGCACAAAATCAGATTGACAATATGCAAGCAAGAAAGGATTCACAAAAGAACTCTACTAATGCTGAAAAGACTGAAGATCAAACCAAAGATAATGGTGGACTACCTAAGAATGAGTGCAAGCAAGTAGAATGCACTTGTTTTGCATGTAACAAGCATGGACACATTGCAAGGAACTATATATAGGTAAGACATTTTAATGGTTACTGTTATTCAAGCAACAAGTTTGGTCATAGAGCTATGAATTACAAGACTAGTAAGAAGAATAGAATTCAGCAAGATCAAAGAAATCAGAACCAGACTGATGAGAATGTATTTGATGCATCCCTAGTAGAC
The DNA here is from genome assembly GCA_027943335.1 of Chamaecyparis obtusa. Lineage (NCBI taxonomy): Eukaryota > Viridiplantae > Streptophyta > Pinopsida > Cupressales > Cupressaceae > Chamaecyparis > Chamaecyparis obtusa. The sequence goes on from BSBK01003980.1 coordinate 45,744, forward strand.
GCACCCTCTACATCTACATGAATGGCCCTTAGGGTCATAGGGGGAGCTAATTTAGCTCTAGACCCCTGCGCGGCTAGTATACTCATCCTTAGAGTATGCGCCTTTGGAATTAAGCTTTTGAAGTGTAGAGGTACCTATGTGCAAGAGTGCACATGCTAAATGTTAGCAGAACTTGAGTTGCAAATTTTGAAGTGATAGCCTGGTTTACGCAACGTGCATTAATGGTGAATTTTTCACTTTAAAGTACATATAAGTCATTTGATTGCTCATTGCATTCAAATTCAGAGAGATTGAAGAGCAGATTGAGCCTTGGAAGTTGTTGTGAAGATTTGGAGATTGAACTATCAATGTTTGTAGTGCATTTGATCAGTTGCAGAAACCCTAGCTCGTTGCGCCGATTCCAAAGTTGTCAGAGTATCTCTAAGTTCAATTGGAAAGTGATTAATAAGTAAGTCATGGCCACTCCCATTGTTTATGATTTGCTGAGAAGAAAAGATATGTTTTCAAGAGGCACCCATTTAAATCAACCCTAGATGATTTAGAGGGAGCTTTCTCTCGCACGCCTATGGGTGTCATGCATGTGGAAGACATTAGAGCATACATGTATTGTAAGAAGGAACCAGTTGGGTTTGATAGGCTTAGAGTGCACATGGATACCATATTGAAATAGGATAAAACATTCATGGATGAATACGCCAAATGGAATGATCACCCTATTGTTGAGTATGCTAGGACATATGAATTCTATGAGATAGAATGGATAAAGATCTTATTGAGTAGAATTCATGATGATGTATTTTGGATTGGAGATGTTTCAATAAGAATCACAAGTGATCTGATACATGAGATGACAGGCCTTTCTAAGACAAGTACCATCCTTCCAATGGGAAAGGATGTCAGGAAAATGGTTGAGCAAGTATGTAAGTCAAGGAGTGATAGGCGCGGCATGACTATTAAGTCGATTGAGCAAGAAGACATCAAATTGATGTCAATGATACTGGGTTACAGATTTCATCACACCAGCAGGGTGAATAGTGTGTCTACGGGCACTATTCTAGCTGCCATTAGACTAGTAAGGGAAGATGGAGAGTTCAACTTGTGTGAGATCTTGTACGCACAGTTGATAGATAACATCAAAGCTATCAAACATGACAAAACAAAGATATTCAGGTTTGGGATCCTAATCATCTATATGTACCTTCATATAGTTGGAAGAGTTTTAGATTTGTATTTGGACAAGTCCATTCCAACAATGCCTCAAATATCCAACAAAGCATCCATAGAAAGCACACTAAGAGACTATATTACATTGGAATTGAAGACCTTTAGGATTAAGATGCAAATGAGGTATAGGATTCCATAAAGCATTGTAGAGAAATTTAAGGATATAATATGCTTTATAGTGGAGACTAATACTACATGTATGGAATCTATTGAGCCTAGAACTAAGTGGATTCATCCACTTGGGTATGAGGTAGTGGAACAAGTTCTTGAAGCCTATGCACAGGTACTTCTATCAGCCCCCAAAGATCCTAATGAACCTAGGTGGGGAACCTATGAGGAAAAGACTAGAGAAGTTGATGCAAAACTAAACAGTGTTGCAACTAAAAGAAAATTTGCTAAGGTCACATCTGATATCTTGAAAATAAATGGTGTGTCTCAAGCAGACCTTGATAAAGCGAGGAATGAAAAGACTGCCTTAGAATTGAAAGGCACAATAGCAGAAGAAGAACAAGAAGATCCTAAGTTGAAGAAGATGAAAACTGAATCAGATGACAATCAAAAGGGTAAAGAAGATAATACTCCTTCTATGCCCAAAGATACTATTGACCTTACCACTCCTCTGGAGTATAAGCCAATACTCAAGAGGAATAAAGAAGCTAGCACTAATCATCCATCCTCGCGAGCTACAAGGAGCAGCAAAAACGTTCAAGCACCTCCTAAGGAAGGATTTAGACCAAGCCTTAAACTTTTGAGCACAAGAATTATTGATGAGGGAAGAATTGATCAAGTAGGGAAGTATTATGATACATATAGTGAGATAGACAAATCAGAAATACATAGTATGATTGTCAAACATATGATCAAGTTCAAGAAGATAGTCCTTGAGTTGAAAACCTCTATTCTAGATAAAGTATGGGATATTTTAGAATACCAAAAGAGACAAGTAAATGAAGAGGATCTAAGGATCAGAGAAAAAGTATTAGAAGATACTCTGCCAGTATTTTCTAGAGAAGAAGAGGCACTGATATTAAATTTGGTGAAGCTGCACTTAAGGACAAAGATGAGAACTCTACACATTATGAACAAAGACTACGAGTTGATAATGAAGGAAACAAAGAAGGCCTTTGAAAAGGTGTTATTAGAACAACACATAAAACCACCTACTGCGCCCATCACTCATGCACCTAGTAAGAAAGACAATGAAATAGAGACCTTCAATGTACCAATGACAAGTCCTTAGGACTCAGCACCCATAGCATAAACTCAAACAGAAGAAAACAATTTTGTGCCCATCTCAGAATCACACGAAGGCAACACTATTATCATAGATAATGTGGAGATACCCATGGTGGCTACTGATAAGGATTTGGACAAGTTTGAGGAAGTATTTGTTAGTACTAAAGAAGCTGAAATCTTATGCAGCAATACACCTCCCACTTAGCAAGAAGAAGTACTCATAGAAGATGTATTTGATAAGAAAGAAGAAGAAAAGAAAGAAGAAGAGAAGAGAAGAAGAGAAGAGGAAAAAGAAAGTAAAGATGAAACTTTTGTTGAACTGGTCACAGTGAAACAAGAAGTGATGGAAAGCACTCCCATCACTCCCTCCTCAGCATTGTTGTCAAGTTTGACACCTGATACAAGCAATTTGGACTCTTCGAAAGAAGAAGACCTGATTAAGTTCAATGTCTTGGCTATGGAAAGGGCAAAGGAGAAGCAAGTCATGAGAAATCCTATCCTTGTGGAATCAGTGAATATTTTGAATAGTTTCCTACTAGAGGATAAGAAAGTGCTAAAAGTACATTTGGTTGATGATGTGAGTTCAGTCCTCTCATAGTTCAAAAACAATTTTTCTAGCCTAGAAGAATCTGCATCCATAGTAGCAGAAGAGAAGCACTTAAAGAAGAGACTCAATGAACTAATGAGAAACTTTGCACTAGACTTGAATTCTCTTAAGTCTCGTCAAGCATCCTTGAAATAATTTGTTGATGAAGGAAGAAGGATCATTGCAGCATGCATGGATCAAGACAAGCTCACTGATGCTCACTTCAAGAAGATAAAAGAGGTAGAAGAAATGATTGAGCAGGTAAAGAATTCAGTGTCAGACACATCCACTGATGTGAACATGTGCAACAATGTCTACCAAGGATAGATAGACAAGATTGAGAAGGAAGAAAAAGAGATAACAAGGATAAGGTTCAGACACACTCAGTTGAGGAATGGTCTTGTGCCCTCTTTAGACATCCTCAATCAGAATATAAAGGAGATTGATGCCACCATGGTAACTTATGATCATGGTCCCAACAGTGACTTGGAGAAGATGGAGAAGCTTCAATATCCATTATGCGCCCATCTCTAGATAGTTAACTCTCTGATAACCTTTTGGAAGAAGGAGATCCAGAACCTCAAGATTGCATATCCGGATGTTTTCCCTTAGTGAGTATGTGTATATACAATTTTTTGATGCATCTTTATCATTAATGTCAAAGGGGGAGTTGTGTATAGAATATGGAGAATATATATGTATAGGGAGATATAAGATTATGTATAAAAATGTATAGAAGACAAAATTTTTTGTGTAAAGGAATAGTTAGCAACTTGGCCATATTCCTTTGTTGTCATCAATGAAAAAGGGGGAGATTGTTGGCAAGATATCTATACCGAGCTATATGACTAGATATAATGTTGTCATTATGGAAACAAAGTCATATAGCTATTTGGAGTCAATGCGCACTTAGTGTAAAGATCATAATTCAGCTAAGTGTTGAAGACTAGACATTGTACAGAGTTCCTGTAGCTCAGAGCATCAACGCACATGTGTACAGATGAATTATGGTGTGTGCCTTGGAAATTAAACTTGTTAGAGTATACTTATGCTTAGTTTATGAGTGCATAAGTAGATATGAAAAGATGTGAAAGTTATAGTCAGTTGAAGTTGCACAGCCAGTATGTGCCAGCAGAGAATAGAACATGGAGCCGTCAGTTAGCATTTTGGTTTGTGATTATAATTTAATGTTGTAAAGGCCATGTGCCCATTATATTTAGGTTGTTGACATGTTTATATGTATAATTGTAAGCACGCTTAAGCCAATTCATTTGGAAGCCTTATTTGTAATTAGTTATAGGGCCGACCTAATTATGTATTTTGTATGAGTGCATAAATATAAGGCGTGCCCATTGTATTCAGTATCGAAGTAGAAATAGAGTTGTGATAAGAAGAGTAGAAATGTGCGAAGACACTAGAAGATGTATCAGAGATTTTCAAGAGGTCAAAGCATCGGCGCATCAAAGGAACTGATCTGACAAGTAGTGTCATAGTAACAGTTCATCTAGCAGATATAGTGTGTATCTAAAATCAGAAGGTTGTAGCCTTCACCATTTGAGCAGTGAGCTCTAGGACAATGAGTCCACTCCCCTAATAGGGATCATTGTAAAAGACTCCTAACAGGGTCTGACCCTTAACAAGGTCTACTATATGTAAAGCATTGTAAAGCTACTCCTAATAGGGTAAAGGATCTTCTAACAAGGATCATAAAACACTAGTGCAGAATATTAGTGGGTATCAAGTCCCATCGGGGTTTTTACCTATTTGGATTTCCCCGTAATCATATTGGTGTCATGTGTTGATTTCATGTTTCATAATTATGTGAATGTTTAATTCAGTTCTTAAGCATTTATGTTTAGCATAAAGATTAAAGTAAAAAGTTAAAATATAGTGAACATTGATTCACCCCCACCCTTCTTAGTGTTCCCATTCCTAACAGGATCATGATAGCAAGAAGTTCTTAAAGTTTAAAATTTTTGTCCAAGACCTCATTGACAAAGGAGAGATTGAAGTTGAAGATCCCAACCCTTCCATCACATCACCCTCACAAGTCCACACATGTCAAGACCTTGTCCCAAATCATGCTAGCATGGATTCTTATTCCTATTTAGATCAAAGTATTCCTCTATCTCAAGATTGATTTATCCCTCTTGATGCACTTCAAGATCATTCCATTCCTAATCAAGATCAAGGCATTCCCTCCACTTGTTTCCATGATATCCTTCCATATCAAGATCCTACCATCCCTTCCACTCCAAAACATAATCCTTCCCAAAGTTAAGATCAAACTACCCCTTCATCTCCATGTCATGATTCCAATCCCTCTCAAGATCCCATTATTCCCCCTAACTCCCCTCATGACTCTAATCCTCCACAAGATCCCACTCTCCTTCTTGATCCTCCATCTCAAGATCGTAATCCTTCACATGATCCTATTCCTCCTCAAGCTCTTATTATTCCTATTAAGGATCCTCTCAAGGACCAAGGAAACCATACAATTGATGGCCTTGGTGATATCGCTCACTCTACAAATGCTCATATCCCTCCTACATCTTATATACCTCCATTCAAGCGTAAACATATTCCTTCATCCATCTTGGGCCCCTATATCCCTAAATGAAACCCTTCTTTGCATCTGTGCATTTTGGGCCCTTAAATCCCAATGTTAAACCCTTCATCCCTTCCGTCCACTTTAGGTCCTTATGTTCCTCCATCCACTATACCTTTCACTCCTAGCTCATCATTTATTTCTTCCACCATACCTAAAGATCAACAAAGACATACATCCTTGAGAGATTTCTATCCATCCATCCATCAAAACACATTATACAAGCCTCATTCATCCACAATTGCCAACTCTTTTGGAAGCAATTTGGATGCACAACATAAAAATCAGAAATACAATAATCCACTTACATATGAAGATCACCATGTCCTATGTAATTGACATGTGGCTGCAAATAAAAGGGAAATACTCAAGAGACCACAAGGGTCCTCTAATAAGAAAACAAAATCAAAGAAAATATGGGTTCCTAAATCCATCATGGAAGAATTGCAGTCAAAAGAACATAAACGTAAAGAAAAATCAAAATCTATGTGGATTCTCAAGTCTCTCTTAAAGGACTGGAATATAAAAGAAAAATCAAAGTTGACATTTAAGCTTCCGAAGACTTCTACTCCATATTCTTCCAAATATCTTCCATTCAACATATATTCATTGAAAACAACTTGTTGTTGTTGAATTCTCCTCTTATACTTGACACACTCTCCTGCATCCCAAATTTTGCCCTTCACTAAGCTTTGCAGAATTACTCCTCTGCCACACAGGGGTCCCTTTTCATTTCCCCTTTGTCCCTCCCCATTCTTTCTTTGCTCAATAAACTAGCATATATATATATATATATATATATATATATATATATATATATATATATATATATATATATATATATATATATATATATATATATATATATATATATATATATATATATATATATATATATATATATATATATATATATATATATATATATATATATATATATATATATATATATATATATATATATATATATATATATATATATAAGCTAGTACCAATCACGACACAACATAGAAGAAAATATTTTTATTTTAATATTATATTATATCAGGGTGAGGGTAAGTGTTAGGGTTAGAAGTAGGGTTAAAGTTAGGGTTAGTGTTAGGGTTAAAGTTAGGGTTAGAAATAGAGTTAGAGTTATGGTTAGGATTAGAGTTAAGGTTATAGTTAGGGTGAAGATTAGAATGAGGGTTAGGAGCATGGTTAGGAGCATGGTTAGGGTTAGCTTTAGGGTTAAGATTAAGGTCGTGTTTAGGACAAGGATGTAGTGTTAGGAGTTAGGGTTAGAATTAGAGTTAGGGTAAGGGTTTGGGTAAGGGTTAGAGTTAAGGTTAGGATAAGATTTAGAGTTAGCGTTAGGGGTTAGATTTAGGGTTAAAGTTAAGATTAGGGAGTCGAGTTAAAGTTTGGGTTAGCGGTTAGGGTTAGGGTTAGAGTTATGGATAGGGTAAATATTAGAATTGATGAAAATTGGTTTTAGGTTAGGATTTAAAGTATAGCTAGGGCGAGGTTTATAATTATGATCAAGTTAAGAGATATAATTATGCTTATAGTTAAGGTTTAGGGCTAGTTTGGGATTATTCTAGAAGATTTAGGGTTTACCTCATTGTTTGGGTTATTGTTAAGATTATGATTTAGGATATGGTTAGAATGATGATTAGGAGTAGTATTAGAATTAATATTAAGGTTAGGATTAGAATTCGGGTTAGGGTTAGGATTAGGGTTAGTGTTTAGATTAGAGTTTTTTGGGGGGTTCATATTAAGGTATGGCTAAGGTTAAGATTAGAGTGATGGTTAGAATTAGGATTATGGTTTAGGGTAATTATTTAGGGTTTTAGATTAGTATTAATTTTAGGGTTATAGATAAAATTAGGGTTGCATCACAGTTTAATTATTGTTGGGGTTAGGACCAATGCTTAGGGTTTGAGATTAAGATTATAGTTAGGTTTAGCATTTATATCATGGTCGAAATCATGGTAAACAATTAATGTTAATGTTAGCAATAGATCTCTAATTAATAAATTAAATGGGGGATCTAAGTTTAGGGCTTTGATTGGAGTCAGGATATAGGGTTAATATTAGAATGTCGTTAGGATTATTTTTGAATTTAGGCTTATTGTGTCAATTGGATTATTAGGGTTAAGTTTAGGGATAGGATTAGGACTAGGTTTTAGGGTTTAGTATAACTAATATTGTTAGGGTTAGGATTTATATCATTATTAATATTATGGTTGGGTTAGAGTTGAATTAAGGGTAATGGTTTATGTCATGTTTATATTATGATTAGCATTAGGATTGAGCAATATTATTAGGGTTGGGTTTTACATCATGATTAGTATTATCGTTAGGGTTTTAGTTTAAAGATTATGTTTAGGACTAGGGTTAACATCATGGTTTAGGGTTTAGGGTTTAATATTTAGCATTAGGATCATAATTAGGGTTAGAGTTTATATCATGATAGTTTTATGGTTAAATTAGGGTTTTTATTAGGATTAGGGTTTCGATTATGTAATATTATTAAAATTATTGTTTGGGTTAGGGTTTATGTCATGGTTAGAGTTAGGATTAATGTTTAGGATTAAGGTTAGGGTTAGGATTTTTATTTAGGGTTTTAGATTGGGATTCATTTTAGAATTAGGATTACAATTAGGGCTACATAATATTTAGTATTATTGTTAGGTTTAGGGTCTAGGATTACGATTAATGCTAGGTGTTTGAGAGTAGGATTATGGTTAGGTTTAGGGCTTATATCATGGTTAGAATAATGCTAGATAATTTATTTTAATGCTAGCGATAGATCCCTAATTAATAAATCAAAGGCGGGGTTCTAGGGTTAGATTTTTTATTGGACTCAGAATATATCATTAAGTTTAGAATGTGTTGAGGATTATTCCATAATTAGGGTTAGGGTTGGGTTTAGGGTAAGGATTTTGGGTGAGGATTAGAAATAGGGTTCAAGGTTTAGTATTAGTAATATTGATGCAGTCACGGATGGTGGATCCGATGAAGGACAATCCAAACCTTGCAGCCAATAGAATTACACAATGGATTACTCAAAAATGCAACATAAAGTAATTGTTTAACAATAATTTTCATTAACATACCTGGCTCTAAGGCCTTCTGGGTTAGGGCCAATTACAATCAGAAAATAATTCTGCAAGATCCACAACTAGATCCAATACAAACTCAACTAGTTCACCTCTAAAGACAATCAGAAGCTGATGGAAACCCTAAGGCAAATCTAAACTTGAGCTTGCAAGCCTCCATGAAATCTCCTTGTCTCCAAGTATGTAAACCAATAGCTCTACTACAAATGACTATTAGATTACAATCTGATTTGCAAGGACATCAAGAACTTTTCTACAACTTCTCTCTCAAGCTTTGCATCTGACATCAAGATCTGTTAAGTTGTTCCTCTTCCAAATTATGTCCCTAAACATCTACCCAAGCACTCCTTAAATACTAATCATCAACCACAAGTTAGCAACATGAAACCCTTAACTCCCCAAAACAAATAATTAAATGCCATACAAGTCGGCTTACAAATATATACAAATATTTAATTTAGCATGTCGGCCCATAACAATGGCTACCAGCAATAAATGCACCAAGTAGGCTCAACAAATAACATAGAACTCCAGTCAGTAAGCCAGAACTACCGACTGATAGTAAATTAACTGAGCACGTTAGGCATCACCAAGCACCACAGGCATGACCGAGTAACACATTCACCGAGTGCCAGCAACTGCCAGGTTCCTTCAGTGACCGAGCTTCCTTCAATGACCAAGACTGTCAGTCAAGGCTACAACTGAGTAACACCGGCCAAAATACTAACACTCCATGTAGTTTCACTAAGGACAAAGAAAGCCCATGCCTTTACCTTAGATGCCCTTGCATCAAATTTTTTGGGAATATTATGGTTAGGGTTAGGGTATTATTAGAGTTAGAGTTGTATTGAGGGTAAAAATTTATGATATGTTAGTATTATGGTTAGGCTTAGGGTTTTTATTAGGATTAGGATTTACTATTCAGATTTAGGAATATCATTAGGGAGAGGGTTTACATCATGATGAGTATTATCATTAGGGTTTTGATTTAGGCTTAGGGATACGATTATGTTTGGGATGAGGGTTTACATTATAGTTAGGTATATGGTTTTGACTATGGTTAGCATTTATAGTTGGTATCAATAATAGGGTTTAGGATTTGGGGTTATATCATGATTAGTGTAATGATTAAATGTGGGCTTTTATTACAGTTCAAATTAGGATTTTTAGTTTTAGATTGGGATTATAGTTTAGATTATGGTAAGGGTTAGTATTATGTTAAGGGTCGGGGTATGTAAATTATGGTTATCATGTAGAGATAGTGTTAGGATTAGGGTGTAGTTTATATGTATTATCTTTATGATTTTTGTCAAAATTAGGGTTTACATCACGGTTAGTATGATGGTTCTAGAGATAGGATTTTTATATTTAGGGTTGGGGTTTATTGTTATGGTTATGGTTATGGTTATTATTTAGTGTTTTTTATTTGGATTATAGTTAGGATTATGGATATGATTTGGTTATACCATAGTATTATTGTTGGGGTTATGGTTTAGGGTTATGGTTTAGTATTTAAATAAATAATAATTATATAACTTTTTAGTCAATATTCTTAATTGATGCAAAAGGAAAAAATAACCCTTGTTTGCAACACTCAAATTTACAACTCAAAATAATAGCATGTTATTAAATGAACATGTGGGTTGCAATATTAAACCAAATATACATTTCAATAATTCTTCTGCACAATTACCACATATATTCAATGAAAGAAACTTGTTGTTGTTTAATTCTCCTCTTATACTTGAGGCACTCCCCTGCATCCCAAATTTTACCCTTCACTAAGCTCTCTAGACTTTACTCATCTCTACCATGTAGAGGTCCCTTTTTATTTCCCCTATGTCCCTTTCCATTCATTCTTTTCTCAATAAGTCAAAATAAAAATGTCTTGCCATTGTTTTCCATGACTTTCTATCTTCCATTGCTTGAAGCTAAAATTTGGAAGTTGGATAGGCATTCAGTCAATCAGTTCATGTGCCTTATCCATGATTCCAAATTTACATGCATGACTACCAATTCAATCAAAATTAAAAAATTTAAACCTTTGTGACTTGATAGATGTTTGGACCCATCATTTTTCCATAATCAACAAAGAACTAGATTGAAATAGAGATTAGAGTTGCAGATTGCAAAGACCAAATTTTTCCACAAACTGACACATAAGCAAAATAACAAAAATTATGAATAAGACAAAAACATAGTCATAGTTTGTCAAATGCTAAGACTATTCCACATAATTTTTTTTATTTCACTAATAAGATAATTACAAATAAATTGAGACAAATTGTCGAATAACATCAAGAATCAAGTAAAGGTACAATTTAAGGAAGTTGGCCATACTATCAATCTTACAAGTTTAATCTTTTTCAATACAAGTGAAATAGTTACATCAAAGATACCAACCAGTACGCCATGTATCATACATCATGGAGATACAAAATACATCAAGTATATGACCAAAAGGTCGTAATGAAACAAGATATGAATGTGCTTATGCCATTATACTATCTATCATCCATTTGCATGCTCTGATCTCCTAAGACATCTACAAATCTCAAGATGGAAGTGTGGTCCAGGTTCTTTTTCTGCCCAACCACGGAGTGGTTAGCTCCCCTGGGTCTCATCTTTAAATGAAGAGCACACTAACCCTGCATGAGAAACCTAGCAACTTGGCATTGGTGGATCGATAGTAATCTGGCGCAAGCTATGCACTAACTACTTTCTTCATTAGTATAAGTAGAACTAACACATATATGGTAGAGAGAAAGTAAAAATAACCAACACATTTAAATAAACATGTGTTTCCATAGCTTAGGCCTAAGAAAATCTTACCAAACTTCCACTAGAATGTAGATGAAAGAATATGTCTACCCTTATCTATTTATCCATATTCAACACCCTTCCCATATTCATAAAACATCACACATGAATTTTATGCCACATAAACACACTCTATTACATAAGATTCAGACAAAAAAATCAAATCTATGTCTTGAGACGTACTCTTTCTAGGAAGATTTTCTTATACTTTCGTTGAGGTTAAATTTTGCTAATACCCATACAAATCAAAGGCTTAAAAGTTCACACAGATATTTTACACCTAATTCTCAACTAAAGCTTAATTTCCAAAGGGAATTGTATATTAAAAGACATGAACTTTCATATTTTACAGTAATATATATGCATACTAAAACTCGCTATTGTTATGCTAAGCTGGAAAATGAAAATTTTAAACTACCACTCACAGTCCATTCTTCAGTACATCAACAAGATTGTGTTAAATAATAACAATAGAGTGATTAGATAAGGTTGTGAAGGATGAGTAATTTCCTCATTAGTAAGATGTAGCATCAACAAAATTATAAGGAAAGAACACAATTAAATGATCATCCATACATGCAGAGGCAAGAAATATAAAAGCATTGTTTTGGCATAAACTAGTTGAAATTTTTAGAATAATTTGAAGCTTACAATTTTGAACATGAGAGGTATTTAAAGTTTATGCAATTTAACTAAGTTTCTAAAACATATGTATCCGATATATTGCATTTTCCATGAATACAATAAAATGACAAGAGCTGTGTTACAACACGAGTTTCGCCTTATGTCAAAAAAATATAAACTTGCAAGTGCAAAAGTATGTTCAGAATAAAAAGATTCAATTTCACATAAATTAGCATAATTTTAACTGACTAAATTTGATTTTTAAATTCTAAAAAAAAATAAGTTAGATATATAAAACCTACTTTTCTTAGATTTACTTTTGATAGAATTTACACATGTATATACTATTTAAAGAAATTATTATATTTGACACATTTCATCAAATAAGTTTAAATGAAATCTTAAATCAAATCTGTAAGGTAGGGCTGATAGCATTGGCTTTCTCAAACTTCCTTTCAGTTTCTTCCTTGAAAGATTCGCCCTCTTGCTAGTTGAAAGATTAAAGCAAGAAACTAAAACACATATCTTACTAAGGGGACACTTAGTAAGATATTCAGATATTCAGTCCAGCCATAAAATGCCACATCCGTAAACATATGTATACGTTTTGAATCTGTCAATTGATTGAGCATGCAATTATATACAGAAAACTCTCTGTCGCAGCAGATAAGCTGAAAAAGATAAAAATAGGAAGCTTCCCCTTCTCGACGCGAAGACAATAGCAATCATAAAAGAGGCTTACACGACATAATAGCACAACCATCTTTTAGCCTTTTCATTCTAGGGCTTGAGCAGACTGGTCATTTGAATCCGTTTGGTATTTGTGAAGGGTTAAAAATGCCGGGAATGTAAGTATCATCTGAGAGGAGGAAATCAGTGGTGAGAGTAGAGTAGAGTGCTTTCTGTTCTCTGGAAGCTTGGTCTCCTCGAAGATTCTTCTTTGCCTGAGCGGTGGCGTTTCCTGGAGGTCTCGTGTTCGAATCCTGCGGCGGCCATGGTTTCTCCAGCAATGTTCTGCGGTGGAGATATTCCCTCGCCAGAAAACAAGCCAGCGGCCAGTTTACAGCTTTGGCTCCGGACGGCGGCAAACAGGGCTATTGACCCAAAAAAAAATAAAAAATTTCTGAATACAAAAAATAATTAAGCCCTCAGGAAAAATAAATATGAAGAGCCAATTAGAAAAAAGAGATATTTTTCAAATAATTCAAATTAAAAATAAAAAGATGGCCAAACATTACAAATCATAACAAATATTTTTTTATGATGCACGGTTTTCAAAGGAAACGAATGTAAACAAAATCTACTATACATAAGTCTCGGCCTTCAAAGGCGGGACTAATAATGCTCTTCCTAGTAATTTGAATGAGGAGGTCTAAATATGAAGGTCTTACTGTCTAGGAAACTACTCCTTAACTAGACCCAAAATGACGAACTTACCAACAAGACGAATTCCCATTATTTTAAATTTCCATACAGATTGATCACGTAAGCGTTGGCAGTTTTTTTTAAACTGATTCATTGAGTCAATAAAAATACTACATGAATGTTTACGTCACTATATCCAAGCGAGAGTATTGGAAAAAAATAAATTAACAGTCAAAAGAAAAGAAATTAATCCTTGACAGATGGTTTTTCTAAGGCAATTCCATCGTCAAGAGAAATAAACAAATAATGCAAGAAATTTATAGAATTGTAATTGAGTTTAGCAATTGTTTGTGACCTTCAATCTAAGTACGATCGTCATTAATCTATCTTTTAATTTTCTGAACAGGGTAACCAAAAATAAAACATTCACAGATCACAAAAATGTTTTAAAAATAAATACTTTCTTATCAACAACGAATTTCAGTAAAGACACATACTGCAAGTTGAAAGAAATTTTTATTTAAAAAGGTTTGAACAGAGTTGGGAGAAAAGTTTCAATCAGATAAATCCATATAAAAATTTAAACTAACAAGCCTTTCATTCCTATTGAATCACTATCATACGCAATTAAGGAATGTTCAAACAAAGAACCTGTAAGTTACAAAGATAATTTATAATGAGACGCAGTCCTTCTCGACCCCAAAATGATTTCTTGCTCTAGCTTCCAATGCTATTATTTTTCCAGGCACCACTTTTCCAACTAAATACAAAATGATGGTCAGATCTGAAAAAAAACTCTCCTTCCGGTCCGTGTGTTTCTTCTTCCTCCCTTTATGTTCTTACGCATTTATTTTTAATAGGGTAAGGGTTTGGGTAAGGGTTAGAGTTAAGGTTAGGATAAGATTTAGAGTTAGGATTAGGTGTTAGATTTAGGGTTAAAGTTAATATTAGGGAGTCGAGTTAGAGTTTGGGTTAGGGGTTAGGATTAGGGTTAGAGTTATGGATAGGGTAAGGATTAGAATTGATGAAAATTGGGTTTATATTAGGATTTAAAGTATAACTAGGGTGAGGCTTATAATTATGATCAAGTTAAGAGAGATAATTATGCTTATACTTAAGGTTTAGGGCTAGTTTGGGATTATTCTAGAAGATTTAGGGTTTACCTCATTGTTAGGGTTATTGTTAAGATTATGATTTAGGATATGGTTAGAATGAGGATTAGGAGTAGTATTAGAATTAATATTAAGGTTAGGATTAGAATTATGTTTAGGGTTAGTGTTTATATTATAATTTTTGGGGGGGTTCATATTAATGTATGGCTAAGGTTAAGATTAGAGCGATGGTTAGAATTAGGATTATGGTTTAGGGTAATTATTTAAGGTTTTACATTATTATTAATTTTAGGATTTTAGATAAAATTAGGGTTGCATCACAATTTATATTATTGTTGGGGTTAGGACCAATGCTTAGGGTTTGAGATTATGATTATAGTTAGGTCTAGGATTTATATCATGGTCGAAATCATGGTAAACAATTAATGTTAATGTTAGCAATAGATCTCTAATTAATAAATTAAATGGGGAATCTAGGTTTAGGGCTTTGATTGGAGTCTGGATATAGGGTTAAGATTAGAATGTCTTTAGGATTATATTTGAATTTGAATTTAGGATTATTGTGTGGATTAGGATTATTAGGGTTAAGTTTAGGGATAGGATTAGGATTGGGTTTTAGGGTTTAGTATAACTAATATTGTTAGGGTTAGGATTTATATCATTATTAATATTATGGTTGTGTTAGAGTTGCATTAAGGGTAATGGTTTATGTCATGTTTGTATTATGATTAGGGTTAGGATTGAGCAATATTATTAGGGTTGGGGTTTACAACATGATTAGTATTATCGTTAGGGTTTTAGTTTCAAGATTATGTTTAGGACCAGGGTTAACATCATGGTTTAGGGTTTAATGTTTAGCATTAGGATCATCATTAGGGTTAGAGTTTATATCATGATATTTTTATGGTTAAATTAGGGTTTTTATTAACATTAGGGTTTAGGTTATGTAATATTATTAAAATTATTGTTAGGGTTACGGTTTATGTCATGGTTAGAGTTAGGATTAATGTTTAGGATTAAGGTTAGGGTTAGGATTGTTATTTAGGATTTTAGATTGGGATTCATTTTAGAATTAGGATTACAATTGGGGCTACATAATATTTAGTATTATTTTTAGGTTTAGGGTCTAGGATTACGATTAATGCTAGGTGTTTGAGATTAGGATTATTGTTAGGTTTAGGGCTTATATCATGGTTAGAATAATGCTAGATAATTTATTTTAATGTTAGCGATAGATCGCTAATTAATAAATCAAAGCGGGGGGGGGGGGGGTTCTAGGGTTAGAGTTTTGATTGGAGTTAGAATATAGTGTTAAGTTTAGAATGTGTTTAGGATTATGCCATAATTAAGGTTAGGGTTGGGTTTAGGGTAAGGATTTGGGGTGAGGGTTAGGACTAGGGTTTAAGGTTTAGTATTAGTAATATTGTTGGGAAATTATGGTTAGGGTTAGACTTAGGGTTTTGATAGGGGTTAGGGTTAGGGTATTATTAGAGTTAGAGTTGTATTGAGGGTAAAAATTTATGATATGTTAGTATTATGGTTAGGCTTAGGGTTTTTATTAGGATTAGGATTTAGTATTAAGATTTGGGAATATCATTAGGGATAGGGTTTACATCATGATGAGTATTATCATTAGGGTTTTGATTTAGGCTTAGGGATAGGCTTATGTTTGGGATGAGGGTTTACATTAGAGTTAGGTTTATTGTTTTGACTATGGTTAGCATTTATAGTTGGTATCAATAATAGAGTTTAGGATTTGGGGTTATATCATGATTAGTGTAATGATTAAATGTGGGGTTTTATTAGGGTTCAAGTTAGGATTTTTAGTTTTCGATTGGGATTATAGTTTAGATTATGGTAAGGATTAGTATTATGTTAAGGGTCAGGGTTTTTTAATTATGGTTATCATTTAGAGATAATGTTAGGATTAGAGTGTAGTTTATATGTATTATTGTTATGATTGTTGTCAAAATTAGGGTTTACATCATGGTTAGTATGATGATTCTAGAGTTAGGATTTTGATTAGGGTTGGAGTTTATTGTTATGGTTATTATTTAGTATGTTTTATTTGGATTATAGTTAGGATTATTGCTACGATTAGGTTATACCATAGTATTATTGTTGGGGTTATGGTTTAGTATTTACATAAATAATAATTATATAATTTTTTAGTCAATCTCCTTAATTGATGCAAAAGGAAAAAATAACCCTTGTTTGCAACACTCAAATTTACAACTCAAAATAATAGCATGTTATTAAATGAACATGTGGGTTGCAATATTGAACCAAATATACATTTCAATAATTCTTCAGCACAATTACCACATATATTCATTGAAAGAAACTTCTTGTTGTTTAATTCTCCTCTTATACTTGATCACTTAAGCGTTGGAAGTTATTTTTAAGCCGATTCATTGAGCCGATGCAAGAAATTTATAGAATTGTAATTGAGTTTAGCAATTATTTGTGACCTTCAATCTTAGTACGATTGTCATTAATCTATCTTTTAATTTTCTGAACAGGGTAACCAAAAATAAAACATTCACAGATCACAAAAATGTTTTAAAAATAAATACTTTCTTATCAACAACGAATTTCAGTAAAGACACATACTGCAAGTTGAAAGAAATTTTTATTTAAAAAGGTTTGAACAGAGTTGGGAGAAAATTTTCAATCAGATAAATCCATATAAAAATTTAAACTAACAAGTCTTTCATTCCTATTGAATCACTATCATACGCAATTAAGGAATGTTCAAACAAAGAACCTGTAAGTTACATAGATAATTTATAATGAGACGCAGTCCTTCTTGACCCCAAAATGATTTCTTGCTCTAGCTTCCAATGCTATTATTTTTCCAGGCACCACTTTTCCAACTAAATACAAAATGATGGTCAGATCTGAAAAAAACCTCTCCTTCCGGTCCGTGTGTTTCTTCTTCCCCCCTTTATGTTCTTACGCATTTATTTTTAAAACTCCCATGTGCTTGTGGCTTCCATGCTGCCAAATCTTGGTGAAAAGTATAGTTTATTTATTAAAAATCTTCTAGTTAAGTAATACATCGCTCTTTCTTTCAATTTCTAAACTCCTGTGTAAACTGTTATTCACGTTTTGTCCATCTTTTAGTTAAGTTCCTCATCTCATTCATCAGGTTAGAAAAACTCAAGAAAACTAAAGTTTTAATTAACAACTTTTTTTTTTATAATGCTCTCTTGTCCGACATGAATAAATAGTTATAAATAAATCAAATTTACATATTCATATAAGATTTTGAAGCAATTTTATTATCGACAAGATAAATAATGACACAAATCTATTACATTCATGCTTTTGATATTTTTGAGTTAAGAATAGAGACAAGACTTATAAATTATCACTAAAACCAACTATGTGGTGTGTGCTTGCAACCAAAATTTTTTGGCCAACCTTTATTAAGGAACTAGCCTCCTCTACCTCAACCACACCCTCACCTTCAATCATGCCTGCAAAAACATCTCATTCCACTCAAGATATCATTAGTAAGTTAGTCCATAAACTATATTATTGAAATAAAACATCATGATGAAATCATAACAACATCCCAGGATAAGATAAATCATCATGCAGACATAAGATCAAAGTAAGTTGTAATCAATCCACAAGATGCCTAGTCATGTCTAAAAGAAATCGCAATGAATCGAGTCGAAAAGTACCTAACCAAGTCAACAAATGTCACATAATGTTGCAAGCATGTTCTAGATAAGAAGAGTTTAATAAATCAGGTTATGACAGATTTGATGGATGTTCAGACCTATCATTTTTCCATAATGAATAGAGAACCAGATTCAAATAGAGATTAGAGTTGTAGATTGTAAAGTTTGGTGAAAAGAGCCAAACTAACCAGAACCCAAAACAAATATTTGATTGCCAGATCACCCAGGTGCTCATGCATCATTAATCTATATTTTACAGCTTGTGGTTCATAGGAATCTCTTTCTGATGAGTATGAATGGTTCAATTAGTATTCATTATACCTAGTTGAATATTGATGTTCAAAAGGTCAAACATTAATACTTCTTAGGAGATTATTCATCCCAATACTATTCTAAATTCATCATTAAATGCTTGATAAAATATCCCATGATTTGATACACAATGAAAATCCACATCCACTTTATAATAAATTGATGAAAGATTCAACCATGTTATTGTTTGTCAAATTTCTTGACCCATATTTCATGAATAGTAGTTAACATGAACTCACATCTACTAAACATACAATGGACCATCAAACACTCTTGTTGCATCAAATTAATATTTACTAAAGAGGTCACCTATTCAAATATAACTTCAATTCAACTATGTTCAATCATAGAGTTTCATCTAAGATTAAGCCCATATACTCAAATATTGTACCTTATGAACAATTCATCATACAATGAAACAACTAGCTATTATTTTGTTACAAAAACTTCTATAATTATTTTTCTTGACTTTATTTTTTAATAATAATAATATTATAAATTAAAAGCATTACAGCTTTAAAAATACTCAAAACAGAAGCACTCTGTGCAGGTAAGTTTTATAAAAAGTTAACATCCATAAAATCATAGAAATTATCACACCACATCTTTTTTTGGAGATTCAATTGCCTAATTATAAGCCTTTTATTTTATTTTAGATAGTACATTTGACTAAACCCTATTTTAGAATAGTATTTCTATGTTTCATTTAATTTATAAAGATAAGAATATTTGCAGTTGAATAATATATAATATTTAAAATATTGGTAGACTAAAATAAAATTTCAATATATTCATCTTGTTATGAAGATAAATTAGAAAAAAAGAAATATATGAATAAGTTCAAGTGTTGGTGTTATATTTCAGACCCATGTCCAACATAATCAAACAATCTTGCAACTCACTCTAGAAAAAACAAATTATGACTGAAAATTGTACTTATAATTGTTAATTATATATTTTTTCTTATTTTTTAATTTTCTTCTATATTCATTATTTTTGTTACTTGAATATTTTGTGACAACTATCTATCCCTGGGTATGGCCTGCTTCACTCTAGCTATCAATCCTAACTAATATAGTTTTATTTCTATATGTGTGATACATTTGAGCCACATCCACTATTTGATTTGTATTTAAATTGTTTAAATATAACATGATGCCCAAAAAGCTCTTAAAATATGAACTTAACTATATTTATATGTTTTCTTCAATATATTAATTCATAGAAGTCTTTCTAATAATAAATTCATATGCCATTATACATAAGATCTACTAAAATTATTCAAGTGTTGAGGTAAATGTAGTGGTAGAGGGACTAATAAAGAGGCCTTGCTATTTTTAAACCAGATATGTAGTTCAAACCTTAGCAGTGACATTGGAAGCAGTCTACAATATATACGTGGACAATAATCCATAAGACCATTTTGCACAATTGGGTCACAGATCTCCTTGGTAGACAATGGGTGGGTGAGCATACTAATATTTAAAAATCAAGGTTCATAATTTAATAAGTAAAATAGAAATATATAAACAATTGTTTTCAAATTTAATTATGTAAATTTTTTGTTGTTATTGTAATCAAGTATTCTCTTCTTTTTAATAATAGATTATTAAGTGTGGTGTACAATAATATATATGAATTACAACCAATATTAAATTTTAACTATGTTAGGAGAAACATGAACGCAAGACAATACAAATGTCATTTCAAAATGTTAAAAATTTGATATTAAATAAACGTTAAAATTACACTCAATTAATTTTTGAATTAATAATATCAAATTTCCACAATCCATTTCAAATGTATGTGCGTTTCTAGATTTGATTGTGTGTATTTTTAGCATTAAACATAGCTCCCAAAATCTAGAAACACACATACATGTAATTTTTTAATATTATTTATTTGAGAATAAATATGATATATAATAAAAAACATTTCTATATTAATCCAATAAAAAATGTTTAATGGCATTTTCCTTTGTTATAATATTTAATAATATCTATTGATACATAATATTTAATACATTTTTATTTAAAAGAAAAAATAAACTATAAAATAATATTGAGGTAGTCATAACATACTTGTTGCATTTTTAAAATATGTTATTAATAGATGATCAAATAAGATGGTTATCAATAAGTGTATTAAGAAGGCATGCAAATTGGGCCTCATGGTGTCAATACATGGATTGATCTTATTTAAAAATAGCAAAGCCTCTTAATCAGTCCCTCTAACACTACTTTGGTAGAGTTTAAATATAAAGGCAGGTGATTTAGTCAGATTTAGTATTTTGACAAACCCTTTGGCAAAAAGATAGATAAAAGTGAGATCTATAAGTTATGTATTTTTTATGATTTTTTTGGAAAGTATTTTTTTTAATGATTTTTATAAAAATTTATATGGTTAGAAATCTTTGAAGATGTGTAAAATTATGGTGGTAATTTCACAAATACCCACTTGATGATGTGTAAAGATGGTGATGAAGAATTTGACAAACCTATTTCAAAGAATACATGTAAAAAAGGTGGGAAATGGAGGGAAATGAAGCTCCCAAGCCTCAACCTTGTTGTCCAAGGCTATTAACTAGCCTTGATCTAGGCTTGTTCCTTTAACAAACCTAGGCCTGATTGGGTTATTTGAATTTAAAGTAAGTCGATAATGCTAGGAGTGTTTTGTTATTTTTTGAGCGGGTGTCCATTTTTTTGCACACCATCTTGGTGCACTTACCCCAATGTCCCAATCAGCTAAGAGTGGGTGAGTGGGTGGGGGTGGGGGGGGGTGAATGAGTTGATTCCAAACTTATTAAACTTAATTCCAATTATAACCTTATTCTCAAATGAATATAAAATAACAATAACACCAATATTTGTTTTCGAGAAAAACCCTATTAAGGGAAAAACCCTAGTGGGAATGATGCCCACAAATTAGCACTATGAGCATAGTAACTTGAGAAAGAGTTCTAGCCCTGTTAGGAGATGAATATTACAATAGTATAATCCCTATTAAGGGGAAAACCCTATTAGGAGTCAAAACCCTATTAAAGTTATTACAACTGATCACATAATGAAATACAAGAGAAGGTTACATCCACCTTCAGGACTTAGTGTCCTAGATTTGAAGAAATATCACCATGAATACCTGAACTGGCTTCGTGTACATCCACTGCCAAGATAATTCCAATCTTATGCCTTAATGCATAATCCTCTTTTCTACATTAGTACTCCTTCCAGCCCAAAATCTCACATAATAATCTACACCTTTCACCCATTTGCAACTACAAGGAAAGACTTCCTTATATACAAGTTACAAACATAATTCCTGAGTCATCCATTATAGGACCTATCCTATACATAAAATATTACATAAAACCATGCGAGGATACATGGTGCATCATTAAAAATATTACAACAATTACAAATTATGAAATAGTTGGCCATAGCATTGATCCATGCTTAATTATTCAAGGACACACTATCACTCCTAGGTCAGCTTCCAAATAAATCTTCATTGTAGTATACGCCATAGATAATGCCATTAATAATACTAGTACTCTATGATCACATAGTTGACTCTCCCATGTATCCTCTGATGTTCCCCAAGCTCGCAATGTTTAATCCATTTTTGTACTGAAGTTATACTTTAAATACTGGAACCAACTCTGTAAGTTTCCCAGTCACTGGCCCTGTAACTAGTCTTCGCCAATTCATCCATAACTGGAGAAAATGAGCATATTAAGATATGTGAACACAACCGTAAATAGTAATCATGTTAGGTTCCACAAATCTCAGCTCGTAGGAACTAAGTCTCTGTACACTATCTGTACAATTCACTTTAACCTGTCTATCTAGTCTGTCTGCAACTTTAGGATTCCCTTATTGAAACATATGTTGACATCAATGACAAAAAAATGAATGCCAACATCATAGACTCTAAAATTTTTAATATAATTCACTTTACCTTGACAAATTTAGATGATTAGAAAATCAGATGCATGTCCATTATTTCAGGACAATCAATGGCCTGGGTTTGGATTTGGATCTGTATGTTATCTCCCCTCTCATTGAGATATTGTGACAAGATGTGCTCATCCCAACAATTCAGGGAAGTCGATGTTTGATACCTGAAATCCTACATAAAAGACAAGCATGTACATACATGTATAAATATATAATAGACAATGGCAACAATCACCTGATTGTATGGATCTCACAAGAAAGTAACTATGACGTCGTCCCTCAACCATATCAGACACATCAAACATAAATATAAAACATACACGCTAACCATACACATGCAAGTATGGGGTTAGTAAAACCATAAACATAAATGACATCCTAACATATAGATCATCATCATGGAAATAACCAACATGCACATGAAAGGTTATCCAGAACATTTTGACACCAATACTGAAAAGTAAATTCTGGGTAGGCATTACAAAAAGCATTAAAACATAAACAATACTTAAAATGGAAGTACTCTATATTGTTTGCACACGTATTTTATGAGACTAACATCCTTCAAATCATAGAAATCATAAGCTTTTTATTTTATTTTAAATAGTACATTTTATTAAACCATCTTTTAGATTAGCAATTCTACGTTTCATTTGTTATATAAAATTAAGAATGTTTGTAACTAAAAAATATATAACATTTAAAATATTGATAGAGTGTAATCTCACTCATGTCCAACAGAATCGAACAATCTTCAAATTGATCACATCAGAACAAATAAATTATGCCTGAAAATAGTACTTGTAATTGTTAAGTATATATTTTTCTTTATTTTTTAATTTTCTTCTCTATTGATTACTTCTATTATTTGTTTATTTAAAATAACAACTATTCTGTCCCATGGGTATGGCCTGCTTCACTCTAGCTATCAATCTTAACTAATTTTATTTCTATATGTCTGATACATTTGAGGTACACTATTTTATACAGCAAATCCACTATTTGATCAGCGTAATTTGTTTTAATATAACATGATGTCCAAAAAGATTACAGAATATGAACTTAACTCTATTTATATGTTTTCATGTATAGAGTAATTATGACGATAGATAATTATTCAGGTCAATTTTTTAGGTATAACCAACAATTCATATATCTTTCCCTGTGGATGGATCATTGTCATAATCAATCTTTTGAATTTAGATTACCACAACATATTCAAAGAAAGTAATAATGAAATTTATGTCATATTGTTTGATTTCTTTCAAATAAATATTATTTTAAAAAAATGATTTTCAAAGGTTTGAACTCTAATAAAATATTAAACTTGTATACCATCATGTTTAAGCTATATTGAAGTCTGTCTAATAATAAATTCATCTGCCATTATATATAAGCTCTATTAAAAATATTCCATCAATATTGAGGTGAAAGAAGTGGTAGACGGACTGATAAAGAGGCCTTGCTATTTTCAAACGAAGATCTGTAGTTTAAACCCTAACAGTGACATAGGAAGGCCGAGTCTGTGAAGCAAACAAGTGATCAAATCCATAAAAACCATAAATACTCACAAGACCAAATAAGCCGACTATCAATATGTTATTAATAGATGGCCAAATAAGCCGACTATCAATATGTATATCAAGAAGGTCTGCAGATGGTGTCACTGCCAAGGTGTAAAAGTAGCAAAGCCTCTTAATTAGTCCCTCTACCACTGCTTTGGTAGAGTTTAAAGATAAAGGCAGGTGGTTATTTAAAAAAAAACAAAAAAACATTAAAATCGCATTTCAAAATAGAACTCATTTGAAAGTGTTTTCTGCGAATATGTTGGTGATTAATCTTTAGACAAAAACCAGCCAAAAAACTTGTCTATGGCAGTGATCTATCCACAGGGAAAGCCTTAAATTTACAGGTTAAGCCCACAGATTTCTGATCGGAATAATTATCTATGGTCATGATCAATCCAGAGTTAAATACATATAAATCACGTATATTTCTATTCTATGTGCTTTCTGGGCATTATGTTACATTAAAGCCGTTTACACAGATAAAGCAGTGAAGTGAAGTGTATTGGCACCAAATATAGCAAGAAATATAGAAACTAGAGCTAGTATTAACAGGTAGAGTGAAACAGACCACACTCATGGGGCAGAATTGTTGCTACTCTAGATTATATCCAAATAAGTAGAGAAATAATTAAGAGAAAGAAAAGAATACAAGGAAGAAAATGCACTTATAACAACTACAAGTACGATGATTGCTTACAGCTTGTTGTGTGGCGATCGAGCTTGAAGATTATATGATTGTGTTGGACATCGTGCAATGCAAACAGCAACAAATCCAACTTCTTCACAAATCTACCACTTCTCCGAACATCATATATTCTTCAACTGCATGAAACTTAGGAATTCTATTTTAGAACAGGCAGGCTTATTCAAATGCAAAATCAAATGCTTATTGAATGTTGAGAAGAAACGTTGTAATGTTCCATCCTTTTATAGCATATTGAATACCATGAGCTAGTTTCAAAAACCTCGTGTATTTCCGTGTGAAATGGATGAAGTTGAATTGTATACGCAGTTCCGTGAA
Source organism: Chamaecyparis obtusa (assembly GCA_027943335.1). Taxonomy (NCBI): domain Eukaryota; kingdom Viridiplantae; phylum Streptophyta; class Pinopsida; order Cupressales; family Cupressaceae; genus Chamaecyparis; species Chamaecyparis obtusa. Next base: position 70,972 of record BSBK01003980.1, read on the forward strand.
CAGGCGGCCACTACAGACAAATGCAGTTGATTAAATACAATAATTGGTAAAGCAAAGGCCCCTGGCGTCTCTCCCCATTGGATACAAACATCATAAAAAATGACGTGTTATTCTTCCTCTATAAGCCAACCGTCCATTACTGAAAAGGACGGTGGCTTGATATCCGCGTTGACGAAAAGATGAAATTAAATACACTATTTTAGACGGTGAAATTGGAACATGTGATCTTATTGGGATGGTTGACCTAGTGGTTTCTCACTACAATAGTTTTTTTTAAAGAATAGAGCCTTTTCTATTAACAATATAACAAATTGTTAAGAGATTTTATTATTTAGAGGTTTTATCTAAGCTAATTTACTTTACAAATTATTATTTATTAAGTTTAATGTTTTTAAAATATTTAATAATTTATATTTTATTTATAAATGTATCATACAATTATTCAATTTAATAAATATAAATATTTATAATATAACATATTTTATAATTTATATGGTTGAAGATATTGTTGTCAAAATTAATTGCTATAAAGTTTGAGGAGAACACTTCATGGTCAATTTTGTATTGTAATGTTTTATACATATAATTTTTCTTCACTATAAAGTTATAATTTATAGTACAACATTGATCTTGTCTTTGAAAACTATTTGCAAACTATAAATGGACGTGAATTTATTTTACACTTTTTAAAATATGTTGTGGGAAACTTATGGTATTTTCTTTATGTCTAAGTTGATTGAACATGTTTGATGTGTAACTTGTTGAATTGGGCTTACATGTGCAATTGAAATTTCTTCTAAGTAAGTCAAATGAGCAAGTTCTTTGGGTCCATTGTCCAAGATCTATATTATTTCAAGTTGAGTATCTATAAATTCATCTCTTGTAAATATCTAGTGTATGTTGTACCTATTGAAGAGCAATATTCGTTAATACCAAGATAACATTCTTTAAAAATATAGCTCATTATTGGAAAATAAAACTATCTAGTCTATATTGATACACCACCTCAATATTTCTAAAGTCAATAGAAGTAATTTATTTAAATTTAGTTATTTTAACATATTATTTTTTAAATCTCTATGCACTTACCTTGAGTTGCATGTGCATGGAATTTATGCTACATACTTAATTGATAAAAAATATTCATTTTTAACATTAATAAGAATATTGAGATTGGTGCATCTCACTTGGTTTGCCTTGAATATTTTTCTTATCTTTCTTATCATTTCGTTGGGGATCAAGCTATTCCTTTTCTTGCCTCTCCCTTGGTTGGTGATGAAGTTTCTCCCTATCCTATCTCTTTCTTGGTTAAGGGTCACCTTGGTGATAAATTATTTGAGAATTATATTTTCTCCTCTATCATTTTGCACTTAAAATTAATGTACTTAAATTATTTATGCTCTTCATCTAGTATATCTTTGTCTATCAACTGAATTGTGTCTTTTTCTTTCTTCTTCGGGCCATGAACATCTATAAATTGTTCACATTGGAATTTTTAATATTCTCTTTGATATTGTCTCCTACATTCGTTAATCTCAAAACTTTTATCATGACACATCCACAATATTAATTACTTGTAAAATTTTCAAGTATGTCATGGGTTAGTGCACCAAGATGGTGTGCAGAAAAGGGGTATAAGTGGCCACTTTGTTTTTACTAAAATTAGGCAAACTTGGACTTGAAAGAGAAATTTGAGAGTCATACACTCAAAATTACATGTGCTAAGAAAAAGTATTGTAGTACTTTGAATTAGGATTTATCTTAGGGAGAAATAACAATTTCAGATAAGCAAAATGCATATGGGTTCTATAAGACTATGAACTTGGTGCATTGAACACCAATATGAATGTTGCACATTTAGCTCAATAAAAGACGATCAGGTTTTGACTAAACATAACCCGTACATGTTCTATTAAGCTAAATTTTATTCCCAACAAAAACAATACTATTGTAACTTTTTCCAAGGCCCTAGAATAGGTTGTCATGGTTTTCTACGATAGTATCATACAATGAAAGAGTTTTTTCATCACATATGATTTCAAATGATTGATTTATCATATATTTTATTTGTTCTTGACATTATTTTTATTGTTAATACTTTTGATTATAAAAAATGATGATAATTTTCTTTTTGGCAATTGATTGTGTACATTCATCACATGATATTATGTTTTATTTGTCTTGAAGTTATTTTTATTGTTAATAATTTGGATTATAACAAAAGGAGTTGGGTTTTGTAAAAAATATTTACAAAATGATATTATGAAGGATAATCAATATTAAAAATGGGAAAGAACAAGAGAGGAACAATTGAACAATGAGAGGAAACAAAGGAAAGAAAAAAGGAGCATATGAGGAGATTACATGAAGGTACATCATCTAATGCACCTAATAAAAATGATGAACATACAATAATTCAAATTGATGTAATGAATGCACCTAATGAAAATGATGAACATACGCCAATTCAAATGCATGTGATGAATGCACCTAATGAAAATGATGCACATATACCATTTTGAATTGAATGTACCTAGTGAAAATGAAGATCATGCACCAATCTTAAGACCTCCTATAATTATTCGTAGAAGACCAAAGTTTCTAATTAACATTGATGAAAATATTTTGAAGAATGTCAAATAACTATTTTGAAAACTTAAATCAAAGTACAAGATGCCAATTAGTTTTTGAAATGGTTAAAAATTTGAAATTTAGAGAGGCGATGAAGATTTTGAGGTTAAGAACATATAAAAATAATAGTGAAAGAATCATTGTGAGAAATATATTTGATGCATATCAAGCCATTGATTAGATATCACATACTAAAGATGCTAATGTTACTCAACATGCCTTAACATCAACCATAATGGGAAAGGAAATAAAAAAATATCATTTAATAAGAAAAAAAATAAAGTCATTAAAGATAAGTAAAACAATATTACAAAATTCCTTAGGGAGGATGGAGAAAAATGGGGATCCTAACAATAATTCTCTTTGGGAATTCTTGGGTAGAATATCATGCAAAGACAAGGTTGTTGATGCTCTAAGTACATTAATAAAAAAATTCTAGCATGACAACATAAGGGTTTCACCTAGCCAAAGAGATATTTTTAGAAGGCGAATCAAATCTACAAATCATGAGCCACATCGAAAAAACTTTTTAGATATGACTCAAATACAATTTTATGAAAGATTTTTTTCAAAGTTTTCCTCAAATTAACATTAGTCAAATATTTTTTGAAATGACAAAATCATTTTATGTTAAGATTAATCATGCATGTACTACATAATGTTGTAGGGTGCATATTGAATTTTCCATGCATTATGATATTTATCATAATGAATGTTTTACCTTGCACACACTAATGATGTTTTTTAGTAATGTGGTCTACAAGCACCTCCTAGGTCACTAAGAGAATTTATTTCAAGTGTACTATGTAAACAAGATGATGGTTGCATTTATTATAAGATGTTGTGTTTGAAAAGTTTTTATCCTACATGTGGTGGTTTCCAAAATTTTGATAGATGCCTACATCTAGATAGAATACATAAAATTGGTAAGAAACTAGATTCTTTTGGAAAATACAAGTCAATCACATATGGTGTTAAAGATGGAAAAGAATTGAAGAGGTGCGAGTTAGTGAAAAAGGATATATGCATAGCTGATTTTATAAAGGTTTTTTAAGGTAAACTAGTTTATGAATAGATCTATACACATAGAGCTTGGTGGTTAGATGAGAAATTAAAGTTATGTAAGGACATGTTTCCCCTTATTACTATTATCTCTATCAGTGATATTAATAAGAATGATACACTAAAATCTAAAAATGAAGTGCAACCTATGTATTGCCATTCTACACAACTTACAATTTCCGTACACATAACATTAATGCATGCACATGATAGCACAAAAGAGGACATAAAGGTTCTACAAGAGTATCACTTCTATATCAATGATTTTCATACTCATTCATTAGATTTTCTACAAGAATTCATTAAATTTTTCTATGACAGTTTAAGGGAAAGAGTTATAATATTATAATCACCACATAATATGGTCATACAATTACACCTCACAATTCAAGAATACAAGGATGATCTACTGGTTCACTAGGATGCATGTGATAAATGGTGTGCAACATTTTTGGAATTTCACTAAGGCTAGGCATGGAAATGAAGAGCATGATGGTGTAGGAGCATGTGTAAAAAGAGCTCTTTTTATATATAGGTTTTGAAGTACGAAGGTGGTGCAATGTTAATAGATGCATAAATAATTGTGCAATGTTGTAACTCTGATGGGACCATGCAATGTAGCTAAGTCTTTGATTTATATATATTTCTCATTGATACATGAATCTAACATTCAAAATTATTTGGATTGTTGTACACTTACATGATCAAGTTGTTGGAGCTCAAAAATCCACAATATGTTTTGAGTCCATATTTTTAAAATTTCTCTCAGTGTCAGATAAGTGCCTTGAAAGTTTTCAAAAGATGCCAAGTTTGGGTACATGGAAAATGGGGCCTATTGATTTTTGTGAAGAACCACTTGGGTAAGGTGTTTATCACCTTTCATTTGACATGTGTAATGGGTTCAAACTTTTAAATTTCAATTCTGGCATGTTTAGGAAGTAGCCTTTTGAAGGTGTTTCTAGAAATCTGCGTGTCTTTCCAGAATTGTACAAAGTAACCCACTTCGGATGTTTGCCATTTTTTCCCAGTGAATTTTCATAGCATGAGGGTTGTTGCACTATGTTGTAGGCATGGGAGTGATTTTCCATGACCATTTTCACCCCCCATGAGCTTGTTTGACCTATTTTCCAAATCCAATCCATTTGCAATTTGTTAAGTTTCATCAAATTTGTAGAATTAGAAATCTAACTAACCTACTTTAAGGTCTCCTTGTTTGCACTTGGTTCAAGGTGAAGTATAATTGAAGGTTATTCTACATTTTGGACCTCGAATTGTACCTCCCTAAAGATTTTTGGATCTCTACCAATCTATTTGGTCACTTTCCTAAGCCAATTCCAAATTGGATTTCTGCATGTTTCATTGTTTCAAATCCAGAATGTTCTAAAGTGTTGACTTTGGCTTTTATTTGCATTTAACCTTTTGATCTTCTAAGAAAGTTAATTATGGATTCATTTTTATTATATGGGAGTGAATTTGTATCCAAGATTTTGGATAATGAGGTTTTTATCTAACAAGTTTTCAAAGTTAGTTTTGAGGGTGATTTGTGCAGATTGGCAGTGTGAACATAATCAGTTTTGTGAAAGGCCATGTTTGATCATTAATATCTTTTTGCTCAAATATTTTCATGAAATTTCCTTTGGCACACATTATCAAATGTTGGGATTGAACTTAATTTTATGATGGCGTGCTTATGTAAGGTCTTTTGGTTAGTTTTCGAAGGTACTTCCAGAGGCCAGTTGGTGTTAATCGACAGTTTTGTAGAAGTGTAAAGACATGAATTGTGTGATTAAATTTTCAATGCACCATGGTTCTGACTTCATTTGAGTGACTACATTTTGGTGAATAAAAGGTAAATGTGGAGTTTAGAATGTTGATTTCAAGCCAAGCCTCCAAGATTGGTGCTCTCTTTCAAGCTCAAAATTACATTAGTGTTGTGGTCGTCCAGCCTTGTATGTTTTATTAAATGTTGTGCATAGTTGTAAAAGAGGGGATGCATAGTGGTTTAGATGCCAGTGCCACACTATGGGCTACACGCACTTGCCAATGTGTTGTGTGAGCTTAGACTTGTGCTACCCAAAGAAAATAGGTTTCACTCTAAGGAACAACACGTAAGTGGCCAGCTCAAGAAACAAATAGCGCACTGGATAGTGGTGTGCGAGCTAACACAAAATAGAGGATGTAGACACTAAGTTTCAAGGGTGTGCATGCCATATCACACCAAGGGAAGGCCACACACTAGACAAAGGTTTATGGTGCATGCCAATGCCAAGGAAAGGTGTGTACATAATATTGCATCTAATGTGCACACAATCTTACAACATTGTGTGCATACAATATAATGGTACCCACCATAGCATATGAAAGGAGGCTACCAAATGTGACACGCAAGCTATATGAAGGGTGCGTACATGATATGGTGTGTGCCACATTGCAAAGGATAGGTAGGGCACAATGAGTAAAGATTTTGGGTATTTAGGCGATGCATATGTATTATAGGGTACACATGCTAACTATGGTATGCATACCATTACATGTGCATAGCAATGAACAAAGGCAGGCTACCAAGTGCAGCAAGGTGTGCATTGGTCAAGGAGAAGTTTGAGCAAATGTTTGGCATGCCAAAATGCAATGGGGGCATCGCATCAAAACCAGTAGGGGCTTCCATTTAAAGGGTGTGCATGCCTTGGTATTGGCTATGCATTTTATTTGTATTGTGCATACTATGCAGAAAATGGAGGGATGTGCACTAAATAAGATTGGAGTGTGTGTGTGTGTTGTTTGCAAGGTATCGTGTGTGCAAGAAGCAAGATGTGTGTGTGCTAGATGGATGGTGTGAATTAAGCTAACCAGGAAGTTGCGTGGAGTTTGAAAGGGGCAGCCATTTCGATAAGGCATGTTTTGGCATGAAAAAAGAGGGTGCGCACTATTTAGTTTGGCTGAGAAGCTGCCAAACAACTGCTAGTGTGTGCCAAGAAAAGTTAAAGGATGTGCACATTCTGAAGTTAGAAGGTGTTGTACGGACTAAGTTTGCAATGGTGGTGCATGCCCCAGCCAAAAGGAGGTGTGTATTGGCTACGTAGAGTGTCTAATGCTACAGTAGGTACACACCAAGTAATGTTGATTTCTAGCACTTGTAGAGAACAAAACCAAGACAAAATAATGATCTGATGTGCGTGCTGGCATGGAAAAAAAATATAAAAATTGTAAAGGGGCTACATGTGGGTTTATCCCACATGCACCCCATTTCGGTCTTTGGAGACATTTAAAACTAATAGTGCTCAAGTTAGAAATAAGTTAAAGAGAAAAAAGGCATGTATGGCCTCTTGGCTTGTGGGCCCGTGCCTTGGTGTGTGCCAGCTGGGCACATAAACACAAAATTTTAAAAGGGTATTTAAAAATGCTCAGAAGATTAGTCCCACATTGGCCATGATGTGTGTATTTGGAATCTTTATAAGACAAAGCACTCGTAATGTAGTTTGAAGAAAGAGCTAGAGGCTCTGGATGCACACATGTGGGAGATGCATTGGGAAGCATGTCAATGGATAGAAAACTCAAAATTTTGGAAACAATTGGCAATTGACTGGATGGAAAAGGTGACATGTGGCAGCCAGTCGCGTAATCACTGAATGAAGCAATGGTTAAGGAAAACATTGGGTGACTCAATAGGTGGTTAGTTGCTAGGTCACTAAATGGTAGCGATTAGAGAAGAAACATCCAGAGATTCAAAGATCACCCAGTCGCCAAATCTCTAGATTCTTGGATGTTAGTAAAGACATTGAGAGATTAGGAGAATGCTTAGTTGCATAGTCGCGTGATGAAGCTGCAATTAGGACCAAACATCTAGAGATTCAGAGATAAGGTGGTCATGTGTTCTTGTGATGTTGGCAATCAATAGGACCGGTCTTCTTGGCATTCAAGGTGGGTTAAAGTTCATTTTAATCTTGTGGCTATCATTATACCATTGATATAACATGCTTGACCTTTAACGCAGTGGTATAGCAACAGTCGTTGATTCTCATAAAGAAGGCAGGTGGGTCTATTGACACGTATGCACAAATGGCGAGATGTGATTGGTCCATGTGTTAACATGTTGGCATGCTGTCAGTGGGACTTGGTTTCTAGATGTGTCAGTGGGTCCTGATCCTGTCAGAGAATTGGTGGACGGCGTATGATCTTATGGGTTTTGTCAAAAGCTTAAGATCTTGTGACGGCCGTTGATTTTGTTTCCTGTCAGAAGGTTGTCAAAGATGGGAGGAGATTCTCAATCTAATGGTGGGCGTGTAATCTGATAGAATCTCAGATGGGTATGCGAACTTCAGACGACTATTAATCTTCCAAGCAAAGGCTTGGTGGTTCTGATAAATGTTTTGGTGGTCTAAAAAATTTCAAGGGTTTCGCTGGTTCGCTGATTCACTGAGGTTAAGCTCGAGTTGGGGTTTCATTTTGTGAATGAGATTTCTTAGTCGTGTGGTCGCCGAATGTAAACTAGGATTCCTATAAAAGATAAATCATAAGCCCGTGAAATCTCAGGATCAAATAGTCATGATATAAAGTTGATCTAATTTTAAATGTTGACCGTTGATTTGCTATTAAAGCCATAAAATGACTGTTGAAGTTCAAATTCAAATTTGCAGAGGGTTTCAAGCGACAGAAGGTACCAAAATTTATGGTTTTAATGGCCGATTTCAATTGATTTGGTGGCACTGGTTGTTGCAGACTAGTCTAAGGGTCCCTGTGGTAGGTGGCATGATGTTTTTGTACCAGGAGAAGTATGGTTTTGTGCTCGAGATATGTTTGCAGGTGGCTGATTTGACTAGTTTTCATGGCAATTCCTTGTTGTTTTGTACTGTTCTCACGGATTTTGATGATTGTAGATCCGTCTGAGATTCATTTTCTCCAGGTTGCTTGAGTTTCTTCCCCTGAAATAAATTCTAATGTAGTTTTTGGTTGGTTGAGTTGTTGAAACCCTAACCCTAGTCACCCGAAGCTTGATGCATCCTTTTTGAGGATTCCAAGGTGAATAGGGGTATATAAAGTAAAAAAAATTATTTTGACAGGGTTCTGATCTTGATTAGTTCCAGGGAGTTGTAGCTGGCAGTATCTTATTGTATTAGATTGAATAGAATTTCCTTGTAGTCTTTTGCAGGTTATTGAAGTGGTTTTCTCTCTTCTCTACTTTGAACATGTACATGATTCATTATACTTAATACAATTATTTCAAGCTTTCAAGTCTCTCCTTGGTGTCAATCTTGTGAATTCTAGATTTTTTGATCTATTGCATAGGGTTACCTTTGTATATGTTCTAGTCTTTAGTTCTTGATCTAGGATCAAGTGAAATATACTTTGGATAGGACATAGATTCACTTTGATTTGTCTACAGAAGGATATTATAAGTAGTAGATGGGCTAAAATACTTATTTTTATGGCTATGAGTCTTTGACAATAGTTGGTTCATGTTTCAATGTCTTTATTTGAGATTTTCCCAATGGATAATGGCACTGATCAGAGATTAGTATATTCAATTGAGTTCAATGCCTGATTGGCCCTTGCTTACTTATCTCCATCTCTAAATATCAACACTTTTCAACTTTTAATTGTTTTTGGTTGATAGTAGTAATACCCTATAGTAATGGAGAGTCAATGAATGTGAGGTTAGCATTTAGCACTTTCTTACTATTCAATCTATTGTTTAGACCTAGTCTTTGGTGTGTGAAGTATAGTTTTCACTGGGTTAGGTGCACCTGCCTTGGTTTTGCAGAGCCAGAAGTGAAGAGGGCAGTCTTGTCCCTATAGTTGGTCCAGTTGCCCTAAGATCCTTATACATTTTGGAACTAACCAATCCTAAAATCAACCTAAGGGTATACTAGCAGCTTAAGAGCATAAGCGTCCATTTTGAACACCAATAGGGATTCCTTTTGTCTTTTATTAGGTAGGGTATTTTGGAGCCATGAAGTGGATGATAAAACTCAAGAGGTACTTTGCATTCGATTAGGAGAAAGAAATAGAGACCTCTTTATTGATGAATCTTATCTATGAATGGATAAGATTCAAAGCTAAACTCATTTGTATTTTATTCATGAAAAATCTTCTTTAACTTCAAAAAAATTTGCAAAATTCAATAGGCTTTCATTTCAAATATGTTTGTCAATCTGAGAGTGAATTAGAATTTCTTGGTAGATTACTGATGGAAGTGAGTATAAAATCTAGCACTCAACATTTTTAAGATGATAAAAGAGATAATAAAATAAAGATTGTGTCGGCTATTCATATATCATGTGAAGAAGGAAAATCAAAGGATAAATCCATGCTAAAAATAGATATAGAGAAAAAGGATGAAAAGGTGAGGGAAGCCCAATTCCCTGATAAAATTTTGGTTTTCATTTGTTCAGTTATCAAGACTGATTCCAACAGCTGATTCACTGTTGGAATGAACAAATGAACGTAAACTGATTTCATTTCCCTAACTTATTCATATGCTAGAGAAAATTGCTTGCAAGTCAAACCCTCATCCAACCCATTAGAATTTTAGGAAATTTTACAATAATAGGTTTTTGGGTCTATTGGCAGTGAAAATTGTTTTTCATTAATTAATATTTTAGGAGTTGAGAAGTGGATTTAGACTCAATTTTTTAGATATGTTGGCATCATGTTCTAATTGTAGTAGGCTATGTAATAGTTTAGAAGATGAGGTTTCATAAAAAATAATTTAATAAGAAAATTCAGAGTTTAGTTGGACAAAGAGGATATTATTTCAATTAGACATTCAAGCATACCAAAAATATTGCAACATTGCAATATTGCTTGAAGAAAATGAGAAAGCATCAAAAAAATCTTTTTAAAATAGAAATGCAAAAATAAAAAGATAAAAAATGTAAAATATTTACTTTCTATAAAATGTTAGGAGAAAGTTACATAGAGGAAAAAGAGATTTAAAAGAAGATGCATTTTTGCAAGATTCATGGTTATAGAAACTCAGAAAACATTTATTGGCTTAGAACTTATATTCTTATTTTTTGTTTGAACTCATGAGTATTAGAATGCTAGAATAGAAACCCAAGAATTTGTTTTCCCCTCTATAATAGCTATGTATGTTGATTGCAAATGTTATTGTTGTGGTTCTTATAGTTTTATTTCCATGAAAGTAGTCTGATTTTCGCTTTTCAACCACTTAATTCAAAGTTTTATGGACTTTTATTTTATGCTAAGAAATAGGAAATAACTATGGCTACCATATTCAAAAAATGTAATCTTTATTGTCACCAGTAATTACCACTAATGCTGTAGATCATGATGGACTTGGTAGCATCTAATGTTCCCTCTCTAGTAGGAGAGTGAGAGAAAATAAAAATACATTCAGAAGAAAGTAGAAGAGTTGAAAGAGACCAACAAACTAGGAGGTAGCTTGAGAGAAAAGATGGAGGTGCCCTAGCTTGGTTGCAGGTCTTCATGTGTGGGTTTTGTGGAAGTATTTCAGTAGTGGGGTAGTTTTTTGTTTATTGCAGTGGGTTTTGTTTCTATTTGGTGTTTGCGGGGACTTTTTCTATTTGCTAGTAGTTGTTTTGGTTTTTGTTTGTTTTCCTAGCTTCAATCTTTGCATGGCAAAGATTTCTATGGCATCAGTTGTGGAGCTTTCTTGCATGGACAAGGCTCATAATGGGTCCTCTTCAAGCATGCATGCACAATAAGCAGATACATTTTATATGAGTGTTGGCCCTAAAATGAAGAAGGTTAATGGGTGTCTTCCTAGAACCTAGGATTGCCTAGTTTCGCTCATTTCTCCTGATTTGGTGGAAGAAGACGTCTCATATTGGAGCAGACATGCTCCAATTTGTAAGTTTCTCAGAATTCGCATTCCTTTGTCCACTCTAGAAGCTTGGATCTGGTGTTCCTGGTAGATTGAAGGAGATATGGAAATTATGCTTGCAGCAAATAGCTATTTTATGGTTATTTTCTCAAATATGGCAGATTGCAATAGAGTTTTTGAAGGTGACCCATATTTTTATAATCAAGTTGGATTATTTATTAAACCATAGCATGCAAGTTTTAATTCAACTAAAGAGATTCCTTCTCAAGTTCCTGTTTGGGTTTCTCTACCTCGCCTCCCCCTAGAATTTTGGTGAGAAGACATCTTACATAAAATTGCTAGTCTCTTGGGAAAGCTTGCAGCGGTTGCTACATAAACCCTTGATAAAAAGGTGATTTCTTTTGCTCGGATTTGTGTTGAGATAGATATGAATAATCCCCTACCAAATTTGATGTAAATTTGTTTGGGATCTTCATCATGGATTCAATAGTTAGATTATGAATCTCTACCTTTTTGATGTCGGTTTTGTCATGAGTATGGCCATCTCCTACGACAATGCCCTAAAGTTTGTAAGGAAGCTCATTCCCACTCTTCGGCACCTCCTGCTCTGGTTAAAGAGGACAAAGGGAAAGCTCCCATGATGGGAGAACCTCAGGGAAAGGACAAGGAAGGATTTGTACTAGTTAAAACTAAGGCTAAAGGATGAGGTCAAAAGATGACATTCAAGGACATACAGATAGATGAAGACTTTAACAGGTTTGAGGTGTTGGATAATTTAGCTTTGGAAGAGGGAGTCCCACATGTGGTCAGTTCTAATAGTTTTGGGGTCACTATGGAGGTTGTACTAGTTCTTAAAATAGAACCAATTCAGGCTATTCAGGTGATGTAAGTGCTTCTAGGTTTGCTTGCACAATGCTAGGAGACCTTTCTTGTCTCTTTCAAGGATCCTAATCTCCTCTAGGATCTCAAAAGGCTTAGATGATTAACTAAGGCCTTGACTAACTCTTCCCTAAGAGTCCAACTCCTTGTTCTTAACCTTGAAGGACTAACACACTTGTTCTTACTCAAATGCTTGCTCCTACACTTAGAAGTCTCTAAGTGCCATCTTCCCACAAATCATGAAATTCATAGTAGGGGTGTGAAACATGTTAAAAACATTCCATATGTTTTCATTTTGATACATCTTCAAGGATCTTCAAGCCCTTTTCCACTGGGTGCAAGATTTTGTCTTCAGGAGGCCTAATTAGGCCTAATTCCTTATAGCCCTTGACAAGGTGTTTTCTCACTTTCTACTCAAATCTTTCCAAATCACCTGCAAAAAAAATTAGGGATTTGGATACCCTTTTGGATTTTATCAAAGATTCTACAAGTTTTAGAGCTTGATGGCCTCCATACACATGCTTCCTATAATCTAGGCCAAATACGACTAAAAGACCTATTTCCTAGGATTGGACTGATTACTTGGTCGAAACTCACTCAAATGGATTGGTATGACCTCAATCCTTACAACATGATTAGATAAGTTGATATACCACCTAGAACCACACTTTTTTCGTATAGTACTGGTGCAGGAGCACCTCTATGAGGTCCCTCACCTTCATATTTTGGTTTTTTTTACCTTGGTTTGAAGCATGTAATTAAATAAGGGTCAACAAGGAGTTTGGCTCATTTGTTTTTGTTGAGTCTAGGCAATGTCTAAGTCCTAAAAGTCTCTAGTCTTTCTAGTTTGTTTGTGCAGCACACTGATCCAAGGAATGTTATCAACTTGGAGTGCTTGGATTTGAGGTTAGTAATTTTAAGTTAGTGTTTGATTATTTCATGAGCACAAGTGTGCTTTAGAAATGGTCTTTTTAATGAGTAAGTAAAAGCTACTCAAGCAACTAAAAGTTGCTCAAAAGTTGCTAAGAAACTTTCCCTTTTTGTAAAGATTGATTATGCTGAGTGGCTATAAGCCCTAAAACAAATGCACACACTTGAAAGAAAGGATATATAAGGCCTGACTAACCCTAATCCTAAGGTTGGAAGATAGTATGTACGACAGGTGTACGAGCACAGGAGAGAAAATATACTGAAACAGTGTTTGATAGTGACTTTCATGGCTTGAAGCATTGATTTTAGTGTGTATTGTTGACATCCATTGTTTGTGTAGCCATTTTTGTGGTTGTTTAAATTCATTTACCTATAAATAGATTAGGTTTTGAGTGTGTTTGATTGTTTTCTTTGGTTTAGCAAGTTCCACGGTCCACTATCTATTTTGGTGGCACTGATGGAATAGGGCCTGAAGCTCTTGATTCCACCATGGGAAAGCCATGGGATTATGGAGTCTAAGAACTTTGACCCTAAACCTATATACTATGAAAGAAGGGCCCCAGCAAGCTAGTGCAAACACAAGTTTGACAAAGCCCTAGGCGAATTGGAGCCATTCGGCTAGGTTGCAGCAACAGTCAAAGCACTCCAACAGGTGATAGGGAGATTTTCAAGACTTTCCCTTTGGTGAAAATAAAGGATGATATTAGAAGACTTGACCTTGATAAGGAGAGGGTCTAAAAAGTTGTAGAAATTCCACCATGAAGCTAGGAGCAGGGAAAAGGCACAAAACCCTTAAAACCCTCATAAATAGGGAATGGCACTGTACTATCGAATGGGCACCTGAGACCCCATAAATCCATTAGACTGGGTCATTTGCAGACAAAGTATTTTAGGAAAGGGTGTCTGAAACTTGGTTCAAAGGGTCTTAAATTCCCTAAGAAACCGGAGGGAGGGCTAATTAGGCCTCCTCCTTGTAGCCCTTTTTTCCAAAGAAAGTATTCTATCTGATGAAGACCCAATCAAAATAATGAATTGAGTGGGTTTCTAATGCTTTGAAAACACCTTGGAACCTATCAAATCCACTATTGGAGTGTGGGAAAGAAACATATGACAAGAAGCCCTTATTAAGCCTAGATAAGGCTAATAGCTAGAATGCAAAGTATTGAGTGTTGATGAGTGAGTTGATTGAACTTGGTGGGAAGGTTAATTAGGTTAGGGGTCCATTGAAAATAGAAGATTCCTATGGATCAACCATAAGATTTAGGAGTACACTTGATTCCTTGGGCAAGGAGCAGAGCATAGACTAGCTAGTCTATCCTAGCCTCCCCATCAGATTGGTATCAGAGCCTCTTAAGGCTTGGGAAATGAAGGGTGGATGTTTCAAACACCAGAAGAATCAATTGGATCATCTCAAAACCAAAAAATCTAGTGACCAATGCAGAGTTTGCTAAGAAGGTAGAAGATCAAGAGGAAGCTAACAAACTCCTGTAGGAAAGGTTGTCTCAGATGGAACAACTCTTGGATGATGTCCAAGAAAAAGTAGATAAGGTGAATGTGAAAATGGAGGAGCATGACACTAAGGGGAAAGAGAAGACTCTTGATGATAATGTACCAACACCTAATCCTCCAACACAAGATGAGTAGTTTTAAAGCTCTAAAGGCTATCACAGGCAAGGCACTTGAATGTGTCCAATTACTGACTGGCAGGATGGATACTGAGCTTGTGATGTACTAGATTGAAGGCATGGAGAATCACTTTGAATGTGAAGATATCTCAGAATCACAGAAGGTCAAGGTGGGAAAATCTAGGTTGAGAGGACAAGCATTAACCTGGTGGAACTACTTGCAAGGTGAAAGGGAGAAAGAGGGAAAGAATCCAATCTCTAATTGGAAAGCTATGGTCAACAAAGTCAGGGAAGTATACCTACGAGCTGATTATGAAATACATCAGCATAAGAAAAGGTTGACACTTAGACAGAAGGAGATGGATGTAGCTACTTATACTGAAGAGTTCCACAAATTGAGCTTGAGATCAAGATTCCAAGAGGATGAGAGCATTAAAGTGACAAGGTACCTCAGTGGCTTGAAATGGAGCATAGCAGAATAGATGAGTTTGTTCACTCCTACCACCATACTTGCATGTCAACATATGGCACAAAATCTTGAAGACAAACAGAGGAGAAAGAAAGAACCTAATTCCAAGAACAGAGGAAGAGGTAGAGACTCTAGAGGGGGCCAAAGAGGAGGTTCTAGTAGAGGTGGTGAATCAAGAAACCAAGGTGAGAACAGAATTTTGGAACAAAGTTTAGAAATCAGTACAAGAGGATCTTATGGTAGAGGAAGAGGTTGTCAAGGAAGCAGAGGAAAAGGAATAGGAAGGAGCAGCTCCTACTTTGCCACTATGAAGTGTTATCAGTGTGGACATCTTGGACACCCTACCTATAGGTGTCCTGAGAAAGCATCAGCCTCACAGAATGAGAAGAGGGTAGCCTATACCCAAGAGGATAGCAGCAGCTCATGCACTAATGAGGTCAAGAAATTGGAATCAGAAATGGGGGAGAATCTTATGTTTAGAAGGGTACTTATCAGGTAGGGTACTTATCAGGTAGCCTAATCAAGGTGAACCCAAGCAAAGAAGGGCTCTTTTTAGAGTCAGGTGCAAGATACAAGGAAAAGTATGAAAGGTTATAGTAGATTCAAGGTCTACTAATAACATTATAGTAGAAGAAGTAGCAAAGACACTGAAACTCCCAAAGATTCCACATGCAAACCCCTACAAGGTAACTCAATTGGACCAGGAACAAAGTGTGCTAGTTAATGAGCAGACATGGGTAGAGTTTTCCATTGGAGGCTATAAAGATAGAATTCTTTTTGATGTCTTACCCATGGATGCATGCCATCTTCTATTGGGAACACCCTGGCAATTTCATAGGAAGATGATCTATGATGGAGAGGAGAACTCCATTTCTTTTAAGAAAGATGCAAGGACTTTCAAAATTTAGTCCATAACAAAGAATGAAGAGGGAACTTCTAAGACACCTAGTGTGTTGCTTAGCAGTGGTAAAGAGTTCTCACATTCACTATAGGATGAGGAGACCATAGGGTGTGCTATTATGGTGAAGCCAAAGGAGGAAGACAAGAAGTTGCAGGCAGATTTACCATTGGAAGTGTAGAAAATGTTGGAAGAATTCAGAGATATTGTAAGTGATGGAACCCCTACCACTTTACCTCCAAGAAGAGCCATAAGTCATCAAATTGACTTTGTACCTGGTGCATCCTTGCCTAATAAAGTAGCATATAAGCTTACCCCAAATCAGAACAAGGAAGTGGAAAGGAAAGTACAAGAGCTATTGTATCAAGGGCTAATCAAGAAGAGTATTAGTCCATGTGCTATACCAGTGGTCTTAGCATCTAAGAAAGGTGGAAATGGAGACTTTGCACAAATTCAAGGGCTATTAATAGGATCACTATCAGGTACAGGTTCCCAATTGCAAGAATAGAAGATCTGATGGATTGCTTAGGAGGTGCTATGTATTTTAGAAAGTTGGATTTCAAGAGTGGTTATCACCAAATCAGAGTTAAGGAGGGTGATGAGTGGAAGACCACTTTTAAAACCACTGATGGTTTGTATGAATGGCTTGTGATGCTATTTGGGATTACCAATGCCCCAAGCACCTTCATGAGGTTAATGAATGAGGTCTTGAAGGACTTCATAGGAATATTTCTGGTGGTGTATCTAGATGATATACTCATCTATAGCAAGACAAAAGAAGAACACCTTGAGAACTTAAGGTTGGTTATGAAGAAGCTACATGAAGAGCAGCTAGCCATCAATTTGGAAAAGTGTGAGTTCATGCAACAAGAGCTGGTTTATTTGGGCTTTGTAGTGTCCAAGGGTACTTTGAAAATGGACCCAAGCAAGGTAGAGGCAATATTGAATTGGCTTGCTCCTAAAACAGGGATTGAAGTTAGAAGTTTTCATGGCTTGGCATAATTTTATAGGAAGTTTGTGAGGAACTTCAATGGGATATGTGCACTGGTATTAGACACCATGAAAGGAGGACTGAAAACTAAGTTCAAGTGGACTGAGGTAGCTGAGAAAGCATTTCAAACCTTGAAACAAGAGGTAGCCACAAAACCTATCTTACTCATGCCAACTTTTGATAAGTTGTTCACCATTGAATGTGATGCAAGTGGTGTAGTAGTAGGTGGTGTATTGAGTTAGGAAGGAAGGCCTGTGGCATTCTTCAGTGAGAAACTCAATGAGGCAAAGAAGAAGTATTTAGCTTATGACTTGGAGTTGTATGCATTAGTACAATATCTCAAGAAGTGGAGGCATTACCTTTTTCCAAAATAATTTGTTGTCTTTACTGATAATCAGGCTTTAAGCTACATAAACACTCAAGAGAAGCTTAGTAACAGGCACTTGAAGTGGATGGAATATCTCCAGTCCTTTACCTTTGCAATCAAGCACAAGAAAGGGCAACTCAACAAGGTAGCAAATGCCTTGAGTAGCAAGTTATTGATTGTCCAAGAGGTATAGCTATAAAGCATTGGAATAGCAAGTTTTAAAGACTTATATGAGGAGGATGAAGACTTCTCACAAGCCTACAAGGTGTGCCTAGAGTTTGAGAACCATTTTCATGGTGAGTTTGCAGATTACACCCTTTAGAATGGACTCTTGTTTAAAGGTAATCAGCTTTGTGTACCTAGAGGATCCATGAGGGAAAATCTGATCCAAGAGAAGCATAATGGCAGCCTAAGTGGTCATTTTGGCATAAACAAGACATTGGAGTTAGTATAGAGATACTACTTTTGGCCTAAGCTCGCAAGGGATGTCATGAGGTATGTTGAGCAATGTGGAGTATGTCAAAGAGCTAAAGGAGGCTCAAGCAATGCAAGACTCTATCAACCTCTACCAGTTCCAAATAGGCCTTGGGAGTGTGTAAGTATAGACTTTGTGGTTGGACTCCCTAAAGCTAAATCAGGTATGGATAGCATCTATGTTGTTGTTGACAGGTTCTCTAAGATGAGTCATTTCATTCCATGTAGAACTACTCATGATGCAAGTTATGTAGCACATCTCTTCTTTAAAGAGATTGTTAGAATTCATGGACTTCCTTTGAGCATTGTGTCAGACAGGGATAGCAAGTTCATGGGTCATTTTTGGAAAACCTTATGGAAAAGGCTGGGAACTAATCTTAGTTTCAGTTTAGCATACCATCCTCAAACTGATAGTCAAACTGAGGTCATTAATAGGGTGCTTGGCAACTTGCTAAGGTGTTTGACAAAGGAGTATGGGCAGACTTGGGATCTTGTGATATCTCAGGCTGAATATGCATATAATGATAGTGTCAATAGGACCACAGGAAGAAGTCCTTTTGAGATAGTGTATCAAAGACACCCTAGAGGAGTGCGTGAGTTGAGAGAGTTAGGTTCCATGGAGCTGAAGATTGGACAAGCTAAATATTTTACTCAAACCATCAAGGAGGTTCAAGAGCAAGTGAAGAACACTATCTTGGAGTCTACCCAAAGACTCAAGGCTAAAGTGGATGAAAAGAGGAAAGAAGTATAGTTTCAGATTCGGGACTATGTCATGGTCCATCTTAACAAAGCATGCATGCAGAAGAGCATGCCTCCTAAGATACAGATGAGGAGAGTAGGTCCATGCAAGATTTTAGCCAAATATGGAGAGAATGCCTACAAGGTGGACTTACCTTCAGATTTAGCCATCTCACTAGTGTTCAATGTTGCAAACTTGATCAAATTCAAGGGTGATCTTAGTTAGCAAGCTACAGCTCCACCAAAGGTCCTACAAGATTTGGATACCAATGCCATGCCTAAGAAGGAACTAGCCCAAGTAGAGAAGATCCTAGAATCTAGGGTGAGGAAGACCACTAGAAATCAAGTCTACATGGAGCATCTAATCAAGTGGAAAGGACAACCCAAATCTGAAGCCACCTAGATAGAGGAAGGATAGCTCAAAAGGTTTGGTGTTGATCTAGCTCTCCTAGACCCCAAGGTGCATTAGTTTGTGCTGAGGGGGAGTATGGTGCAGGAGAACCTCTATGAGGGCCCTCACCTTCATATTTTGGTGTGTCTTACCTTGGTTTGAAGCATGTAATTAAATAAGGTTCAACAAGGAGTTTGGCTCATTTGTTTTTGTTGAATCTAGGCAATGTCTAAGTCCTAGAAGTCTCTAGTCTTTCTAGTTTGTTTGTGCAGCACACTGATCCAAGGGATGTTATCAACTTGGAGTGCTTGGATTTGAGGTTAGTAATCTTAAGTTAGTGTTTGATTATTTAATGAGCACAAGTGTGCTTTAGGAATGGTCTTTTGAATGAGTAAGCAAAAGCTACTCAAGCAACTAAAAGCTACTTAAAAGTTGCTAAGCAACTTTCCCTTTTTGTAAAGACTGATTATGCTAAGTGGCTATAAGCCCTAAAACCAATGCACACACTTGAAAGAAAGTATATATAAGGCTTGACTAACCCTAATCCCAAGGTTGGAAGATACTATGTACGGCAGGTGTACGGGCACAGGAGAGAAAATATACTGAAACAGTGTTTGATAGTGACTTTCATGGCTTGAAGCATTGGTTTTAGTGTGTATTGTTGACATCTATTGTTTGTGTAGCCATTTTTGTGGTTGTTTCAATTAATTTACCTATAAATAGATTAGGTTTTGAGTGTGTTT
Source organism: Chamaecyparis obtusa (assembly GCA_027943335.1). Classification (NCBI taxonomy): domain Eukaryota; kingdom Viridiplantae; phylum Streptophyta; class Pinopsida; order Cupressales; family Cupressaceae; genus Chamaecyparis; species Chamaecyparis obtusa. The sequence continues at coordinate 90,974 of BSBK01003980.1, forward strand.
GATTGTTTTCTTTGGTTTAGCAAGTTCCATAGTCCAATGTCTATTTTGGTGGCACTGATGGAATAGGGCCTGAAGCTCTTGATTCCATGGTGGGAAAGCCATGGGATTGTGGAGTCTAAGAACTCAGACCCTAACCATGTATACTATGCAAGCAGGGCCCTAGCAAGCTAGTGCAAACACAAGTTTGACAAAGCCCTAGGTGAATTGGAGCCATTCGGCTAGGTTGCAGCAGTAGTCAAAGCACTCCAGCAGGTGATGAGGAGATTTCCAAGACTTTCCATTTGGTGACAATAAAGGGTGATATTAGAAGACTTGACCTTGATAAGGAGAGGGTCTTCAAAGTTGTAGTAATGCCACGGTGAATTTAGGAGCAAGGAAAAGCCACAAAACACTTAAAACCCTCATAAATAGGGAATGGCATTGTACGGTCGAATGGGCACCTGAGACCCCATAAATCCATTAGAGTGGGTCATTTGTAGATAAAGTCCTTTAGGATAGGGTGTATGAAACTTGGTACAAAGGGTCTCAAATTCCCTAAGAAACTGGAGGGAGGGCTAATTAGGCCTCCTCCTTGTAGCCTTGTCTTCCAAAGCAAGTACTCAATTCGATGAAGACCCAATCAAACTAATGAATTGAGTAGGTGTATGATGCTTTGAAAACACCTTTGAACCTATCAAATTCACTATTGGAGTGTGGGAAAGCAACATATGACAAGAAGCCCTTATTAAGCCTAGATAAGCCTAATAGCTAGAATGCAAAGTATGGAGTGTTGATGAGTGAGTTGATTGAACTTGGTGGGAAGGTTAGGCAGGTCAGGGGTCCCTTGAATGTAGAAGGTTCCTATAGATCAACCATAGGTATCATGAGTACACTTGAGTCCTTGCAAAAGGAGCAGAGCATAGACTAGCTATTCTATCCTAGCCTCCCCATCAAGTACTTCATTCCCCTGCATGCAATCTATAGATTCTTCACTGTTAAGCCTCTAATCAGGTGCTCTAAGCTCGCCTAAGGCTTGCCATTAAAAATAGTTTCTTGACTCTTCATGACTCATAATCCTAAATATGTATAGAACAATGGCTCCCCTAAAACATTCATCTATCCTTAGGAAGATCCCATTGCTAGATTTCATGGGGGAGCCATGAAGAGACAAACTGGTCAGGACAGGACCAGGAACCCTCTAAACCTTAAACAATTTATTAAAGACCTTAAACTAACTCTAATCTTCCTACAAAAATAATGAAAAACACTTAAAACTACTCCAAAAAAACAAATCCAACACTAACTCAAAGCTTTCAATCCACAAGATAGCACTGTCACACTGAAAATCTCAGTATCCACACAAAACAGAGTTTGAGAGCTATATTTTCTATTCACAAACTTGTTACATTAATCTCTAAGTTGAGATTCGGGCCTAAGATGGTCTTAGTTGCCATTCTCCATGTTTTTAGGACTTTTTAGTTGATCTCCCACTCCTTATTTTTATGGGGTCCAATGTTGCCGAGTTGCATGCAACATTTGCAATAAATTGCCAATGTTGTCATGACAACTTTTAAGCAACATTTGGCATCTTTGCTTTCATGCCCCTTCCTAGCTTTTAGGACCTCTAACCCCTATAACTTGAGGAACCAACTTCATTTATGGCCTCAAGAAATCTTTATTACATCTCTCATGTGTTTAGAACACATTAGGGTAAAAGCACAATAAGTTGTCACCCTTTTACAAAGGAAGAGGCTAACAACACCAAAACTAAAAAACTTCAAGGGCATAAAAGTCACATTTCTATTTAGAATTTGAAGATGATGTAAACTGATGAAATGTGTGAAATAGGATGAATTTTATGTCTATAATTTTTAAAAATTATTTTGGACATAAATTAATATTTTTTTTTAATTTTTAATGTCTATTTTTCATGTCCTGAAAATACAGCAAATTAGGGGGTTTACCTCCCGTCAAATAATTATAAGAAAAACATTGTTTTTTCCTCCAATTTCAAAATATGTTTTAGATGACATGTATACCTAGTCCAGGAAAAAGGAAAGAAGTGTTTTTGATCTATAATTTGCCCGTTATAAATATTAAAAGTACAACTTACATGAAATCAACAGTTTTTGTCTCCCGCCACTTTTCACCTATCAAAATTATTTCAAAATCCAAATAAATTATATATTCTTGAAGAAGATTCTCTTCTCTAGTACCTCATATAATTTTAATTTTTTTTAATTGATATACTATTTTTTTTAATTTATCGAATCGGTGACTTCTCAAAGCTTTATATACCTACATGTAGTTTTTTACAAATTTGTTTAACATTTTATAATTGAAATTATATAAAATTTATATGTCCATAATTGTAGTTCCAAGATCTACAAAATGGTGGTTTTAGTTTTTTGAAAATTTTAATTTGTAGAAGAGAAAAAAAACACCAGAAGTGCAAATTGTGCATTTTTGGTGTTTTTTAAGTTTTGGTTGCCAAGTTGGCATGCCACTTAGGATTACTCGGCCGAGTCAGACTCGGCTGAGTCAGACTCAGCCAAGTCAGACTTGGCCAAGTCCCCTAAGAGGTCGGCCCCTCATGATCAGTCATGTGGGTGACCCGTCCTTTCAATCCAAAGGGTATATATATGTGTGATATTTTTAAAAAAATATATATCAATTGCAAATTTGTATCTTATTTTAGGATATAAGGATATTTTGAAGCAAGGAGTCATTTTTTTGGGGAAGTTACAAAGAAATTTTTATTTCAAAGGAGTTTGAAGACAAGTTTTTCAGTGACGAGATAGTAGAACAATAAAAAAATTCTTGCTTAGATATTTGAGCAATGGGAAATAAAAGGACTAGAACAAGGAAGTATGATCGTAAAAGGGATGACCAAATGAAAGGTCATACGAAAAGTCTCCAAGAGCAACTGGTTGATGTTGAAGAAGAACCTATCGCTATAGAAGGTGCAACTCAACTAGGGGAGGATATTGGTAGTAGTCGAAGTATACATTTTTTTCCTACAATGCAGAATTTGATGGACATGAATGACGAATCACTTATTAGTCAAATTGAACCAGAACACCTGGTACCTGAAAGCACTATTAAATTGCATCTCAAAAACATGTGGATGGAATATTTTGAGAGTAAATCTTTGGTGGGACAAGCACAATTGTTTGCAAAGTTATTCAAGAAAAAATAAATGACTCTGGTTTTGGAGTTGCTGGGTATTGATAATAGAAAATTTGGAGGAGGTAAAGTAAAAGAGACAATAATTCAAAATTTACAAGATGCACTGAATGTTGTTAACAGGGCAGATCATAAAGGACCAGATTCAAATGCAGCTAGAAGAGCCTTGATGACTATGATAACTAGTACGAAATTCACACATAGAAATCAAGTTCGAGCAATTTTTTATTTACTCAACGTATCTCGAAGAACTATACAGAGATATATTAGGAAGAGAAATATGTTGCATATGGATATTGAAAAGAATTGGGTACAGATTTGTAGACTTCCACGTAAAGACAAAATTTTTGAAGATGTAAGAAGACGGGTCATTGATTTTTGGACCAACCACTCTCATGTTTCTTCCAATAGAAGGGACACTATACTAATGGATGATGAAGAGAGTGGTATGAAGATTTCACATCCAAAATATTTTGTCGATACTACACAAAGTGAATTGTTTGAAGCATTCAAGCATGAATTTTTAGATGTGAAAATAGGTCAGAGAATGTTTGAGATGTTGCGTCCTTGTTTTGTACGCATAAATAAGGTTCATGAAATATGTTATTTTTGAAATCATGTTGAGTTTCACTTATACTTGCAACCATATAAAAGGGTTATGGCAATACTTAATCTAGATATGGTTACTAGAAGTACAACAGAATTTGTAAAGTCCATTTTATGTGATAAATCAGAAGTTTCAGATGAATTCAATGCCCAGTGTATTAAAAATGAATGCAATAATTATGAAATTTTGCAGCAACTTCCTTTACAATTTGATAATAGTGATGTTACAACACCAGTCTAGTGGAAGAGATTTGAATATGAGATATACCAAATGAAGATAGGAGGTGAATAAAAAAAATTACATTGAAGGAGAGTGAATTACCATACCTTCAGTTCATGGATAGATTTTGATCTATGATTTATCCACATATCCAACATTGTCATGGTGCACAATGGAAAGCTAAATAGTTTCATGATTCCAAAAATTGTTTCCCACCTGGTTGTATTCTTTCATTTGTAGATTTTGTGGAGAACTATACTGTTAGAATATGTAATCTTTCCTTGGTGAAATATATTATAAACCAAGGTATTTTAGTTTATTTATTATGTAAGTAGGAGATTCCTATAGAATCCCTACATGAACACTTGTCCTCTTGTCCATGTGTGAGGACATAATATTTATTTGTAATTTCTTTTTATTCTAGATTCCTCCTTAAGAGGAAATAGCACAAGTGGCACACACATTATTAATGTGGCTCACATGCACATGGGAGTTACATTGAACTCCTTTCTTCTCATCTCTACATAAGAGATGCTTCTTTTCTCATTCTTTGACATTCACTTGCAACACTTAGTTTCTCATTCTACATTCTCTTGAAGTATTTGTATAAGCATTTTGCTCTCATTCTCTTTCTCTCTCTTAGGCCTATTTTTGGCCCATTCATAATAATATCATGGGGGATTTTTTACACTTTTCCCCCTTCAAAACATTGTCTCATATTGTATGGTGAATGCTTCTTGACTTGGTTTATTTCATGGTATGCATTTCCTCACACCTTGCTCATTAGATTAAACAAGATCATTTTTTGCTCTTCCTTATCATTTCTTACATGGTATCAGAGCAGGTTGGTTTAATCATTGTTTGAGTGTATAGGTGGAGGAACTACCATTTTTTGAAGCACTCCATTTGGAGACTATTGAGAGAGTATTTGGATTCTAACTTCTTTGTGTTGTAGGTTGTCCTTCAAAAATTTGGAAAAATTTTCCCCTGTCCTTATAGTTCTATTCATTTTTAGTTGATTTGTTTTTTAATATTGAAAAAAATATATATCCCCTCTTTATTCTTATATTTTGTTTGTAAGTTTTAGTTGATTATAAAAAAATATATATATAATATATCTCTTTTTTTGTTTTGTAAAACTTAAAAATTTCAATATTTAAAAAAATCTTTTTTTAAATTATTTTTATATCATTGTAATATATATATATATTTAATATAAAATCATTTCAAAAAATCATAATAAACTTTATTATAAAAATCTACCTTACCCTACCCACTTTTCCCTCCCTTGCGGTCTCTTTTCAAATTTGAATTTTAACCTAATCTACAACACCCCCTATCCCTAACCTAACCCACCGCATCCATCCCCTTACCTTAGCGGCATTTCCTAAGTTTAAACCTAACCTAACCTTTCTACCCGAACCCACCCCACTTATCCCTAGTGCTTCCTACATAGCCCCATCTCACTGCTACCCTAAGCGCTGGCCACCCTTCATTAACCTAAATCTCTACCGCATTAAACTTAGCGGCATTCACTGCTCACCCATTTTAAACACACTTTACCAAGTGCGCTCGGACTTCACGCTAGGGAGAATAGGATAAGATTAGGGCATTCTTCTCTTTGCGCATTCCATTCTATGCGCTCAACTCACCTCTTCCTTGGCGCTATCTCCGCTATTCCCATCTGCACACCCTCCAACCAGGCCGCTCCATACCTACCATCGGTGTTTGTGCCGCTAAAATCTTTCGGTGGTTTGCATAAAGCTCTTGTTCAGTCTGCATCACCTTTTTGTACCACTCCTTGCATGATCCCACATCATCCTCGGTCTCTGCGAGCACATTCAGGACTTGTCGTTCCCTCCGCATGGTTCAGGTACGTTTTATTTAATTTTTATTTTTCATTTTTTTTTGGTTTAGGTTCTAGCCTTTTTTAATCATTTTTCCTTCTATCACTTTTATATATATAGATTTTTATTTATTCAAAGCTTATATATAGTTCTTATTTATATTTGTGTGTAGTTTTAATATATAGGTTGTAGTTATTTAGTTTTTCTTTTTTTCCTTTATTTTTTATTAATATATTGTATTCCTAGGCTTTTATCCTATAGTTATTATTCATTCTCTTATAGACTATTTTGGTGCTTTACCTTTTTATTTTTAGTTTTTTATATCAAAGTCTTTTATATAGTTTTTCGGATATTATATAGTTTTTTTAAAAATTCTTTTATAAGAGTTGTATCTTTTTGATTTCTATGTAGATCCTTTTCTTTGCATGCTTATAGTTTTTTTTCCTAACAACTTTTCTTGTAGGATTCTGTTTGCAGATCTAGTTCTTATAAATTCCGTCTAACCCTTTTGTTTTTTTTTGCAGATTCAGATTCATTAAGCTCTTTTTTTTTTAACTTTTTTTGCATGCATACTTTTTTTCTAACATATTTTGCTTGCAGGGATTTTGTTCTCACTTTCTAACCTTCGCATGTAGTTTTTTTTCAATCTGACAATCTTTTGGGAGTAATGTTTGTTTTTTGTTCTCTCTAATCCTTTGCATGAAGGTGTTTTTTAACATGTTTTTGTTGATCTAGCTTTTTTGTGCAGGTTTTCCTTATAACACTTTTTTGCAGGATCATTTGCGGGATTTATCGCAGATCTGAATCATTATATATCTATCTTTATTTCATTATTTTCTCTAACACATTGTTGCATGCAGGTTTTTTCTCATATTTCAACATTTGTTGCAGGTTTTTTGATACCATTTTTCTTGCAGGGGTTAGCCATTTCTCTCCATTTTCAATTTTTTTAATCTAATCATCTTAATAATTTGTTAATTAATCTCATTTAAGTTTTTTGTTGGTTAATCCTATCAAACTTTCACTAAGATCATTTGGGCTAATTCATCAACTTTAATCAATCAATTAACCCTTGGATTAACTTCATGTTTAAAATCTACTTTAAATCAATCTGTAATCTGCTTTAATCCTATCTATTTTAGTTCATCTTTTTGTCACCTGTCATATATTTTGCATGCATGTTCATTGCATGTCAGAATCTGACTTCGGTGCTCATTTCTATTCGGCTTTTTCCTTGTACTCTTTTTAATCATATCGACTTTAATGCCTGAAATTAAATTAACAAGTTCTAATTATCATGCTTGGGCTGTTCATATGGCTTTTATTTTTCATTTTAGACACCTTTATGATATTGTTACTAATGCCACTCCCAAACTAGCCTCTATTTCCTCTCAAGCTGACCAAGATACCTGGAAAACTAAAAATGAGGAACCATTAGGGTTGATTGGTATATCATTAAATCCTGAATTGTATGTTTTAATCTCTGCTTGTGATGAAGCCCATGAGGCTTGGAATATCCTTAAGAATACTTATGATAGTGCAGATGAAGCTAGAAAGATTCAACTTCAAGATCAGTTAGAAGATCTTAGATATTTTGATTTCAATTATGTTGATGATTTTTTGTTAAAATTTGATTCTATCTGTTCTTTTCTTTCTGGTCTTAAAGTTACATTATCTGATGTTCGCATTATTCACATCATAATTAGGAAATGTTTACCACGACAGTTTCAAAAATTCATTACAAACATTTACTCTCAGTTAGCTATTCCATCTTTAGCTAATCAACTTACTTATTCTATTTTTCAAACTATGTTAAGGCAAGAGGAGGCAAAATTAATTCAGTTTGGCATACTTAAAGTTAATGACCTTGCTTATGTTGGTAAAACTCACAATAGATCTAATAATAATAATCACAATAATCAAAACAATCAACAGTCCAACAATAATAATTCTAGACAACAATATAATAATAATTACAACTCTAGGAGACCACATTGCACGTACTGTGGTAAGGATGGCCACATAACTCAAAATTGTTTTAAGAAACAAAGGGATCAATCCCCTAATCAGAACAATTCCGTTGAAAAATCAAATGGACCTCAAACTCGTCATGCTTTTACTATTTGTTTTAATCCTGTTAAACCTCTTATTAATACTGGTGCATCTCATAAAGCTATCTTTGATTTTATTGAACCTGATACATCTAACATTCCAATTCAGTTGGCTAATAATGATAGTTGCAAAGTTGAAGGTTTTGGAGATGTGTCTGTTCCAAATGGTAAATTACATAATGCTCCCTATGTATCCTTTGATGAAATACTTGATCAAGAAAATGACATTATATCCACTTTTCTAGATGTGACCTTACCATCCTTGCATACAACTGCTTCTCATGACCTATCCATTATTCCTTTTCCTAATCCTACTGTTTGTGCAGAAAATATGCATCCTAATCTTTTTGAAAATTTTGATGAAACTAATGCAAATGATGATATCCAGAGTAGTTTTGATTCTAAAGATGATAATGATTTCTATTATTCTGATTTTGAAGATTTAAATTTTGCTTTTGATTCTAAGGAAAATGTTGATAATATTATGAAAGATGATTTTGATGCTTCAAATTATATTTTTGATGTTGCAAATAATTCTAATGTTTCAAATGATCCTTATAGTACTTTTGATGCTGATTCAAGTTCTATTTTTACCATGACTGATGATTCTACTTATGATGACTTTAAGTCAAATTCTAGTTATAATTCAAATTCTGGTTTTGATACCTTTGACTCAAATTCTGGTTATAATACCTTTGATTTTGATTCTGATAATGATGCAAAATTTCTATTAAATTCTGAAAGTTATTATCCAGATTATACATTTACTAATTCAAATCTAGGTGGGCAATCCACTAGAAGTACTTGTTTTCTAGATTCAAGTTATAATGATGCAGATTATGAAGACACTCCTTTTGACAACTTGGACCAACAACAATGTGAATCCACATCATTGAAGCATTCAGATTTTTCTCACTCACCATGCTACATAAGAAGAACTATTTTACCAAAGAAAGTGCCTCACAACCATGAACATGTTGCAGATTACTGTAATAATTTGGGTCTCATACCCATCAAGCTCATTTCCCCAAGTAAAGATTAAAGGGGGATGTTAGAACATGTAATCTTTCCTTGGTGAAATATATTATAAACCAAGGTATTTTAGTTTATTTATTATGTAAGTATGAGATTCCTATAGAATCCCTACATGAACACTTGTCCTCTTGTCCATGTGTGAGGACATAATATTTATTTGTAATTTATTTTCATTCTAGATTCCTCCTTAAGAGGAAATAGCACAAGTGGCACACACATTATGAATGTGGCTCACATGCACATGGGAGTTACATTGAACTCCTTTCTTCTCATCTCTACATAAGAGATGCTTCTTTTCTCATTCTTTGACATTCACTTGCAACACTTAGTTTCTCATTCTACATTCTCTTGAAGTATTTGTATGAGCATTTTTCTCTCATTCTCTTTCTCTCTCTTAGGCCTTTTTTTGGCCCATTCATAATAATATCACGAGGGTTTTTTTACGCTTTTCCCCCTTCAAAACATTATCTCATATTGTATGGTGAATGCTTCTTGACTTGGTTTATTTCATGGTATGCATTTCCTCACACCTTGCTCATTAGATTAAACAAGATCATTTTTTTCTCTTCCTTATCATTTCTTACATATACATTTTCCCCTCAAAAGGAGCTCCAGGCTCAATATTATCATTCTGATCAAGTTGCAATATTTGTGCATGTGACCTATAGACATGCACAATATGATTTGGATGAGATAGAATCTGGTATAGATCAAAATGAATGCATTATCATCAAGGAGGTTCATTTCTATATTAGTGATGACAGGGTTCATGATAGGAGCTATGTGGCTTATTGTTTCAACATGTTTTTCAACAATCTTGCAAGACGTAGGATAAATGCTTCACAACATTGGATCTGGTCTAATGGGTGTGCAGGTAAGTATGTACACATGCATTATAGATTTTCTTTTAAATTTTCTCAATTCTAGATATATTTATGTGTCACATTTAAATACATTTTTGTATTTATTTGAATTGCAGGTCAATTTAAGTCTGCAAAAGCCTTTAATTGGTTAGCCATGCAACATGCTAGAAACAACGTTATGTTTGTTTGGAACTTCTTTGAAAGTGGACATGGAAAAGGAGAGCATGATGGAGCAGGAGGATGTGTGAAGCATGCACTATGACAACATGAACTTCAAGGTATGTGTACATACATTTGATATTCAACTTGTTTACATCACTAGACTATTTAAAACTTTACATTACATGTACACATGTATATATATATATGTGTGTGTGTGTGTGTGTGTGTGTGTGTGTGTGTGTGTGTGTGTGTGTATATATATATATGTTAAATTGTTAAAAACATATCTCTCTAGGTAACATGATAGAGAATTCAAAGAAAATTGTTGAATGGTGTCAAAATCATTTCATTGCTCGAGACACAAAATACAACAAACGTTACTTTTGGGAAGTGATAGGTATTTATTTAATTTACTTTTATTTTTCAAACTCAAATTCAAAAAACTATATATAGGTCTATCACATGTGAGTTTTAACTTGTTGTATATATATACATATATATACATATATACATATATATACATATATACATATATATATATATATATATATATATATGTATGTATGTATGTGTATATATATATATATATGTATATATATATATATATATATATATATATATATATATATATATATATATATATGTATATATATATATATATATATATATATATATATGTATATATATATATATGTATATATATGTATATATATGTATATATATGTATATATATATATATGTATATGTATATATATATATGTATATATATATATATATATACATAGCTCATGTGAACTACACAATGTATGAATGTGTATATATTGCATTTCACATTTTTCATGTTTTCAAACTGAGATCTATATATCAATCCATCCAATCCAGATATCGATCGATCAAATCCCTACAATTGTCAATCAATTGTTGGAATTAGAAGTTTGCATCAAGTGATGACTATGGGACAACACAAACCTCCACTGATTCAACTATGAGATAAATCATGCTTTTGTAAAGATTGTCTTAACAACAACACAATGAGTCAATGTGTTAATATTGCAAATGGATATGTTTCAAAATGGGATCATAAAGTGTTAATTAGAATGCCTCCTTATGAAGATGATGACAATATCATAGACATCCATGATCCTATATATTCAGCTGACTATGAACGTGTTTTTGATTTAGTTGTTACAGGTGCGTATTTTTTAATTCTTTAAAGTATATTTGTGATATATATATTATATTCTTGAGGTTTAAATTTAACATTTACTTGTACACATAAATATAAATTGTGTAGGTGATATTTTTGTTGTGGTTGCGGATCCTAAGAATATAGAAGGTGTAGATTATTATCTACTAAGATGCACCAAGGAAAAACACAAGCTGCATGAAGAAGTTGTCGATGATGATGGACAAAAATATCTGACCAGTTTAGTTGTTATTGAAGGAACCTATTATCAACAAACTAAGATCAACAAAAATGGAATTAAATTTGTTGAATACATGCGTGGAGAGAGAGTTCTACATTATAGTCACTTGGTTATAGTGACAAAATTGCAGTTTGAAACTGTGTCAAAAAAAGGGTCTAAAAACCAAAAGTGGAAGTTGCCTATTGAAGAGCATGAAAAACTTTTGGAGATAATAAATGATAGAGAGGATCCAGACTACATGTATCAGGAGCTTTAGGTTGAAGGATTTTAATTTGTGCATACTTAATTTAAATCCTATTTGAAACTTATATGTAGACTTTAAATTTGATTTGAAATTTATGATTAGATTGAATTTATGGATCAAGATTAAACCTGAATTAAATTTTAATTGATGGACTCTCTCTCTCTCTCTCTCTCTCTCTCTCTCTCTCTCTCTCTCTCTCTCTCTCTCTCTCTCTCTCTCTCTCTCTCTTCTAGAACTTTCAATTTACTTTCTACTTGATTAGATTGATTATCTATAGGTTTAAACTAAATATTAAAATGATTCTAGAACTTTCAATTTACTTTCTACTTTCTACTTGAATTTTAATTTCAATTTATTGATTAGATTGATTAGATAGGTCTATATTTCTAATTTTTGTTTAGATTGATTAGACTAGGTCTATATTTAAATTGAAATTAGATTGATTCTTTTTTCAATTGAGTAGAATAGATTGATTTCCTAAATTGAATACCTTTCTAGTCTATAAATTTCTATTTACTGATTAGATTGATTAGATAGGTAAATTGAATTCTAATTGATTAGATAGAACTTTCAATTTACTTTCTACTTGAATTTTAGGCCTTAATCTATATCATGTATCAGTTCTTTTTAATAGTTGAATGTTAGGTCTTAAGGGGTCTTATTAGGTCATGTGTTAAGGCTTAAGGGGTCCTATTAGGTCATGTGTTAGGGCTTAAGGGGTCCTATTAGGTCATATTAGGTCTTTTAGGTCTTAAGGGGTCATATTAGGTCATATTGGGTCATGTTAGGTCTTATTACATCATGTTAGATCTTCAAGGGTCCTATTAGGTATTAAGGGTTCCTATTAGGTCATGTGAGGTCATATTAGGTCTTAAGGGGTCATGTTAGGTCATGTTAGGTCTTTTAGGGCTTAAGGATTCATATTAGGTCTTAAGGGGTCATGGCTTAAGGGGTTAAGGGGCCATGGCTTAAGGTCTTAAGGGGTTAGGGCTTAAGGGGTCATGGCTTAAGGTCTTAAGGGGTTAGGGCTTAAGGGCTTAAGGGGTCATGTTCTGTCCTTAAGGGCTTAAGGGGTCATGTTAGGTCATGTTAGGTCATGCTAGGTCATATTAGGTCACGTTTAGTCCTTAAGGGCTCATGTGAGGTCATGTTAGGTCATATTAGGTCATATTAGGTCATATTAGGTCATGTTAGGGCTTAAGGGGTCATTTTAGGTCTTAAGGGATCATTTTACATCTTAAGGGGTCATGTTAGGGCTTAAGGGGTCATGTTAGGTCTTATTATATCATATTAGGTCTTTTTAGGTCATATTAGGTCTTTTAGGTCATATTAGGTCTTAAGGGGTCATATTAGGTCATGTTCTAGGTCATGTTAGGTCATGTTAGGTCTTAAGGGGTCATATTAGGTCATATTAGGTCTTTTTAGGTCTTATTAGGTCTTTTAGGTCATATTAGGTCTTAAGGGGTCATGTTAGGTTATGTTAGGTCATGTTAGGTCTTATTAGGTCATATTAGGTCTTATTATATCATATTAGGTCTTTTAGGTCATATTAGGTCTTAAGGGGTCATATTAGGTCTTAAGGGGTCATATTAGGTCATGTTAGGTCATGTTAGGTCATGTTAGGTCATGTTAGCTCTTAAGGGGTCATATTAGGTCATATTAGATTATATTAGGTCTTATTATATCATATTAGTTCTTATTATATCATATTAGGTCTTTTTAGGTCATATTAGGTCTTTTAGGTCATATTAGGTCTTAAGGGGTCATATTAGGTCATGTTAGGTCATGTTAGGTCTTAAGGGGTCATATTAGGTCATATTAGATCATATTAGGTCTTTTTAGGTCTTATTAGGTCTTTTAGGTCATATTGGGTCTTAAGGGGTCATATTGGGTCATGTTAGGTCATATTAGGTCATGTTAGGTCATGTTAGGTCATGCTAGGTCATATTAAGTCTTATTAGATCATATTAGGTCTTTTTAGGTCATATTAGGCCTTTTAGGTCATATTAGGTCTTAAGGGGTCATATTAGGTCATGTTAGGTCATGTTAGGTCTTAAGGGGTCATATTAGGTCATATTAGATCATATTAGGTCTTTTTAGGTCTTATTAGGTCTTTTAGGTCATATTGGGTCTTAAGGGGTCATATTGGGTCATGTTAGGTCATATTAGGTCATGTTAGGTCATGTTACGTCATATTAAGTCTTATTAGATCATATTAGGTCTTTTTAGGTCATATTAGGCCTTTTAGGTCATATTAGGCCTTTTAAGTCATATTAGGTCTTAAGGGGTCATATTAGGTCATGCTAGGTCATATTAGGTCATCTTAGGTCATGTTAAGGCTTAAGGGGTCATGTTAGGTCTTATTAGATCATATTAAAGGTCTTTTTAGGTCTTATTAGGTCATGTTAGGTCTTCAAGGGTCCTATTAGGTCTTAAGGGGTCCCTATTAGGTGAGATCATATTAGGTCTTAAGGGGTCATGTTAGGTCATGTTAGGTCTTTTAGGGTTAATGGGTCATGGCTTAAGGTCTTAAGGGGTCATCGCTTAAGGGTTTAAGGGGTCATGGCTTAAGGGGTTAAGGGGTCATGGCTTAAGGTCTTAAGGGGTTATGGCTTAAGGATTCATGGCTTAAGGTCTTAAGGGGTTAGGGCTTAAGGGGTCATGGCTTAAGGGGTTGGGGCGTTAGGGCTTAAGGGGTCATGTTAGGTCATGTTAAGTCATGTTAGGTCATATTAGGTCTTATTAGGTCATATTAGGTCATGTTCAGTCCTGAAGGGCTCATGTGAGGCCATGGCTTAAGGGGTTAAGGGCTCATGTTAGGTCATGGCTTAAGGGTTAATGGGTCATGGCTTAAGATCTTAAGGGTTCATGGCTTAAGGGGTTAAGGGGTCATGGCTTAAGGTCTTAAGGGGTTAGGGCTTAAGGGGTCATGGCTTAAGGTCTTAAGGGGTTAGGGATTAAGGGGTCATGACTTAAGGGATTAGGGCTTAAGGGGTCATGTTAGGTCATGTTAAGTCATGTTAGGTCATGCTAGGTCATATTAGGTCTTATTAGGCCATATTAGGTCATGTTCGGTCCTTAAGGGCTCATGTGAGGTCATGCTAGGTCATGCTAGGTCATGTTACGTCATGCTAGGTCATATTAGGTCTTATTAGGTCATATTAGGTCTTATTAGATCATATTAGGTCATATTAGGTCATGTTAGGGCTTAAGGGGTCATTTTAGGTTTTAAGGGGTCATGTTAGGTCTTAAGGGGTCATGTTAGGGCTTAAGGGGTCATGTTAGGTCTTATTAGATCATATTAAAGGTCTTATTAGGTCTTATTAGGTCTTTTAGGTCTTAAGGGGTCATATTAGGTCATGTTAGGTCATATTAGGTCATGTTAGGGCTTAAGGGGTCATGTTAGGTCTTAAGGGGTCATATTAGGTCTTAAGGGGTCATATTAGGTCTTTTTAGGTCTTTTAGGTCATATTAGGTCCTGTTAGGTCATATTAGGTCATGTTAGGTCATGTTAGGGCTTAAGGGGTCATGTTAGGTCTTAATGGGTCATATTAGGTCATGTTAGGTCTTATTAGGTCTTAAAGGGTCATATTAGGTCATGTTAGGTCATATTAGGTCATGTTCGGTCCTTAAGGGCTTAAGGGGTCATGTTAGGTCATATTAGGTCATGCTAGGTCATGTTCAGTCCTTAAGGGCTTAAGGGGTCATGTTAGGTCATATTAGGTCATGCTAGGTCATATTAGGTCTTATTAGGTCATATTAGGTCATGTTAGGTCATATTAGGTCATGTTCGGTCATATTAGGTCATGTTAGGTCATGTTAGGTCATGTAAGGTTTTATTAGATTATATTAGGTCTTTTTAGGTCTTAAGGGGTCATATTAGGTACTTAAGGGCTTAAGGGGTTATGTTAGGTACTTAAGGGCTTAAGGGGTCATGTTAGGTACTGTTAGGTCATGTTAGGGCTTAAGGGGTCATGTTAGGTCTTTTTAGGTCTTAAGCGGTCATGTTAGGTCTTTTTAGATTATATTAGGTCTTAAGGGGTCATGGTAGGTCATGTTAGGGCTTAAGGGGTCATGTTAGGTCATATTAGGTCTTGTTAGGTCTTATTAGGTCATATTAGGTCATGTTAGGTCTTATTAGGTCTTTTAGGTCAAATTAGATCTTAAGGGGTCATATTAGGTCATGTTAGGTCATATTAGGTCATGTTCGGTCCTTAAGGACTTAAGGGGTCATGTTAGGTCATATTAGGTCATGCTAGGTCATGTTTGGTCCTTAAGGGCTTAAGGGGTCAAGTTAGGTCATATTAGGTCATGCTAGGTCATATTAGGTCATATTAGGTCATGTTAGGTCTTTTAGGTCATATTAGGTCATGTTCGGTCCTTAAGGGCTTAAGGGGTCATGTTAGGTCATATTAGGTCATGCTAGGTCATATTAGGTCTTATTAGGTCATATTAGGTCATGTTAGGTCATGTTAGGTCATGTTAGGTCTTTTAGGTCATATTAGGTCATGTTAGGTCATATTAGGTCATGTTAGGTCTTATTAGATTATATTAGGTCTTTTTAGGTCTTAAGGGATCATGTTAGGGCTTAAGGGGTCATGTTAGGTACTTAACAGCTTAAGGGGTCATGTTAGGGCTTAATGGGTCATGTTAGGTCTTTTTAGGTCTTAAGAGGTCATGTAAGGTCTTTTTAGATTATATTAGGTCTTAAGGGGTCATGTTAGGTCATGTTAGGGCTTAAGGGGTCATGTTAGGTCATATTAGGTCTTGTTAGGTCTTATTAGGTCTTGTTAGGTCATATTAGGTCATGTTAGGGCTTAAGGGGTCATGTTAGGTACTATTAGGGCTTAAGGGGTCATGTTAAGGGGTCATGTTAGGGCTTAAGGGGTCATGTTAGGTACTTAAGGGCTTAAGGGGTCATGTTAGGTACTATTAGGGCTTAAGGGGTCATGTTAGGTTTTTTTAGGTCTTAAGAGGTCATGTTAGGTCTTTTTAGGTCTAAAGGGGTCATGTTAGGTACTTAAGGGCTTAAGGGGTCATGTTAGGGCTTAAGGGGCCATGTTAGGTCTTTTTAGGTCTTAAGGGGTCATGTTAGGTACTTAAGGGCTTAAGGGGTCATGTTAGGGCTTAAGGGGTCATGCTAGGTACTTAAGGGCTTAAGGGGTCATGTTAGGTTGAACATTCAAATTAAAGATTAATTTCAAAGTTAGATTTTGAAGATTGATTTAAACTTTCAATTCATTAAAGAATTTTTAGTAAGATTGATTAACTAGTTTTGAATTAATTGATCTAGATAGGGCTTAAGGGTGTATAATAGGGCTTAAGGGGTCTTATTAAATAAATTGATTATATTGATTCTACCTATAGATTGAATTTCTAAGATTGATTAAAGATCAAGAACATTGAAATTAAAGATTAATTTTAAAGTTAGATTTTAAAGATTTATTTAAACTTCCAATTGATTAAAGATTTTTTAGTAAGATTGATTAATTAGATTGATGAAAGATTGAACATAAATTAAAGATTAATTTTAAAGATCAATTAATTTTTGGCTTCAATTAAAAAATCCAAACAAATATCAATGTACAAATAGATCAACATACAAAACATGCATGTACATATCAATGTACATGTCTATATATATCACAAAATCCAAACATGTATCAATGTACAAATAGATCAATATACAAAACATGCACACCTACATATCAATGTAAATGTACATATATATATCTCAAAAATCAAACATGTATATCAATGTTTAAATGTCTATATATATATATATATATATATATATATATATATATATATATATATATATATATATATATATATATATATATATATATATATATCACAAAATCCAAACATGTATCAATGAACAAATAGATCAACGTACAAAACATGTGCACGTACATATCAATGTAAATGTCCTAAGATATATCGCACAAAAAGATCAAACATGTGTACATCAATATAAATGTCTATATCACAAAATCAAAACATGTATCTATCAATGTACAAATGTCTAGATATCACAAAATCCAAACATGTATCGATGAAAATAGATTAATGTACAAATGGACCTATATATATCAATGTACAAATGTCTACATATATCAATGTAAAGCATATATCTAGGTCAATGTAAAACATATCTAGAGATCAACGTAACATAAATACTCTCTAGTACATGTGTGTACTCTAGATCAAAATAAATGCCATAGATCTAAATCTACGAACACATCAACTATGTTGATGATCGTCATCACGTGCTAGATGTCCAGGCCTGTGTGGATCCTCATACTGCTGGACCTGAGTCTGTAAATGTAAATATACATATATACATACATACATACATACATACATACATGTACATACATACATACATACATACATACATACATATATATATATATATATATATATATATATATATAATAACTTGAAATGTAAATAAATTATAGTTTAATTTAATTTTTAAATTATTTTGTGTACCACTGTATCATGATGAATCGGATCAACGGGCTCCTCTAAATCTCCATATGCAGCATGTGTCGCAATGTCCTATACCACATTTAAATAAATTTAAATTTAAATATAGAACTATATGTGCGTGCATGTATATCTATATAAATTGAAATTGAATCTAGATTCTTGTACTTGCTATAATGCACATCCAAGGTCGGATAACTTAGAAGAGTGCAAGGACACTAGATTAGGATCAACGACCTCATCCATAAGAAAATCTAAGAATCTACTGTGAACTCATGAGGTCGTAGCCTATGTCTACTAAGTGGGAGCCTATGTATGCTATGGAGGTGGTGTAAGATCATCCACTCTGTCTAGAGGAACCTGCCTCTGTATCTGAGCTCTGACCTCGACTGCTGCCTATGGAAGATCTACAACACTGTCCTCCTATAATGAAAGTAGGAAAATCACACGGCTCAATCCCATGCAATGTAGAAATCCTCTGGTAAGCAGCTAGGAGATCACTCACTAACATACCACTAAACTCACGCACGTGATCCTCAAGTAGTCATCCTATCTCATCTGGAGTAGGAAGATCAAATCTGATGTATGGATCATAAAATGGACTAGATGGTGATACACCTGCACTTGTCTATGATCAAAGCATGTACCTACCCACACGATCAGATGAAAACTACTTGACTTGAGTCATGATGGTGGCAATGCTAGAATACATATCTAAACATGTGTCCTCAGCTGCAACCTGCCCAGATCTAGTGTAGGTCTCCAAAACTTTTGGAAGAACCAAAAGGTTTTGGCCCACCAATACCCTCTTACTAGGGGAATATGGTATATCAGGTCATCTACACTTATCCTAATATCTCCCCCGACCTTGACCAGCATGTAGAGGTAGATCTGTGTAGTCAACATTGTAGCCCAAATGAAACTCTGCAAATAATTATTTGCATAAATATAGTGGAACCTCATCCTTTTGGGGCCACATATGATGTGCTGCTAACCATCTAGGATATATAAAAGGGGCCACTATGTCATCTATACAAAAAGTGACCCTATATGCTCGAACCACCCTCTTATTGATGTAATGGGTGCCAAACATGTTCTTAACCTGAGTGACTGAGACATCTGAATCAACTGTCCTCCAACCTACTGTCCCTGTGACAGTGCTAGATAGGCTATGATAAAAAACATTAATCGATACATCATCATATGGATTGTATGATTGATCCTTCTGAATCATACTCATGAGCTCAGTGCGTATAGATGTCAATTTCTCCCTATTAGGGAGAGTAGTACTATTCTGCAGTGTCCGCTCTAATGCAGTCAGAGTGGCCTGCATCCTAGAGATAGTCTGATCTCTATGACTATCTCTACTATGTGGGGCCTAGGTACTATCCTCATCTGAGGGAGCTCGTGACCCCTGACTATCATGGACACTCTAATCTGAACCACCAGAAGCCATGAATGATATGCACACAAAGGTTATATATATATATATATATATATATATATATATATATATATATATATATATATATATATATATATATATATATATATATATATATATATATATATATATATATATATATATATATATATATATATATATATATATATATATATATATATATATATATATATATATATATATATATCAATTGATTTTCTAATGGATGTATGTATATCTGCATGTGCCTACTTGCAGTGATCATTTTTTTATCTATATATATATATATATATATTAATTTAAATAAATTAAAAATATCTAACTTTCAATTTGTACATGTGTATGTATACTTCAAGTAAACATGAAAACATTTTAAAAACTTCAAACAAACACACATGAACTAATTTTCAAATGCATTTGTACATAATATAAATTAAATATTAAATTAAAAATTTAAATTCATGCATTTACATATGTACATACATAATATTTTTAAACATTTAAAAACATAATTTAAACTTGAAGGCATTTACACATGTATTCAATCATGTTAGTAGAACTAATTCATGCACGCATATTTACTAATTTGAATGCATATTTATGTACATATTTAATTTACACATGAGAAAAATTAATTTGTACAAATTTCCATAACCAGGGAGGGAAAAACATTATATTTAAATTAAATACTAAAAGAAATGATGAAAATATATAATAATCTGGAAAGGGGTTCATGGGTCTTAAGGGTCTTAAGAGTCTTAATTAGGTCAAGTAACCTGGTCTTATGGGTCTTAAGGGTCTTAATTAGGTCCTATTGGGTATTAAGGGTCCTATTGGGTCCTAAGGGTCACATTGGGTCTTAAGGGTTTTAATTAGGTCTTATTGAGTCTTAAGGGTGAACTATTTTGACCTATTAAGTTCTATTAGGTCTTAAGTGGTCCTATTAGGTCTTAAGGGTCCTAATAGGTCATATTTAGTGGATGTTATGTCTTAAGTGGTCCTATTAGGTCAGTAAGAGTAGATAGTCCATTATGTTTTAATTGGTATTATTAAGTCAAGTATTGGGTCTTATAATTGGGTCCATCCTATTAGGTTTTAATGGTCTTATTAAATGTCTTAAGGGCAGGTCCTATTACATGTTTTTAAAAGTTTCAGTTTATGTTTTACTTAAATTATATATGTTTTCTTAGGATTTAGGTTTGTACGTTTAAGTTTTATGTGTTAATTTTGTACATTTTTAAAAGTAAATACAATAATTATTAAAAAAATGACATTTTTTTTACATATAAACATTAAAAAAATAATTAAAAAACATTTAAACAATATATAAAAAATAATAATTAAAAAACACAAACAAAAAAATTTATAAAAAAAAACAAAAAACCTACCTCTAACTCGGCTGAGTTCACTATCGCTCCCTCTGGTCACCTATTCTTAGCCCCTCACTATTCAAATGAGGGGGTTTGGCCATTTACGGGGCTACTTATAGGGCTAGGGGGACTCGGTCGAGTCCCACTCGACTGAGTAGGACTCAACCGAGTCCCCCCACCACGTAGGTGCCACTCGGCACCACGTGGCACCTCCCTTTCTTTGGCCAAAGTGGACTCGATTGAGTCCTACTTGGTCGAGAGATGCTCGGTTGAGTCGACCGACTTAGCCAAAAGGGTGACACCCGATCGTGCTTTCACCCATTAATAACTCAAATCCTAACCTTAAGCTTCTAAAGCTAAACTATTAAAAACAACTAACAATGAGTAATTGGTGACCTTAGCTCTATCACTAGCTCACCTAGTCCACATTTGCAATGACCTTCTAAGGTCCAAATCAAACACACAACTCATCTCACCACTCTGACTTGGCTAATGTTAGATTCAAGCCAAAATGGCAATAAGATTAGGAGGCTAGCCTAGGTTCTCCTGCACCATCCTCCCCTAAATAAAATAATTCAATCCACCCTTGGATTGAGTAAGGTAGGATCAACTCCCATCTTCTTAAATTCAGCTTCCTTGATCCATATTGCATCAGCATCACATTGACCATGCCACTTGATCAAATGTTGTTTGTATTCCTTGGTTCTAGTCTTCTTGTAGACTCGGGTATCCAGTATGCTGTCAGCCTTCTTGACTGTAGCAAAAGGTAATTTTAGTTATTCTACATCTTGGATGACTTCACTTAGGCTTTGATCCATATCAGGTGGTGTTCCTTTGTAAGGAACCAGGTCTGCAACATTGAAGACAGGGGGCATTCCACTATCATTTGGTAGCTCCACTCCATAAGCATTGTTCCCATACCTTGCCAAGATAGGACAGGGACCTATCCTTCTCATTTGTAGCTTGTGTGGGACTCCCTTTTGAAGTCTAGAATTATTTAGATGCACCATCACTAAGTCTCCCACATTGAACTAGATTTCTCTTCTACTCTCATAAACTTTAGTCTTAAGATTCATAGTGTTCTCAGTCAATGTCTTCCTGACTGTGTCCTGAATGTCCTACATTGCATAATAAAAATCATCAGTATATCCACTTCCCTTCACTCCATCCTTTAAGTCTCTTAGCTCATAGAATCCTCTGGATGTAGGCCATATACAATCTCAAAGGGACTCTTCCATGTGGACCTATTTATAGTATCATTATATGCATACTCAGCTTGTCCAATCAATTGATCCCATTATTCACAATAATCCTTGGTCAAGCACCTTAATATATTTCCAAGGCTTCTATTTACCACTTCGGTCTGACCATTAGTTTGAGAATGGTATACAAATCCAAATGATAAATTAGTGCCCAACCTTTGCCAAAGAGTCTTCCAAAAGTGACTCATAAAATTGGTGTCTCTATCTGACACAATAATCAAAGGTAACCCATGGATTCTTACTATCTCTTTGAAGAAGAGAGAGGCTATTTGGCTGGCATCATTAGTTGTCTTGCATGGAACAAAATGAGCCATCTTTCTAAATCTATCCACAACTACATAAACACTATCCATGCCTTGTCTTTTCTTGGGTAATCCAACTACAAAATCCATGCTCAAGCATTCCCATGGCCTAGTGGGAATAGGTAGTGGTTGATATAGGCCTACATTTGAAGAGGTTGCTTTGGCCTTTTGACACACAATGCAGCCTTCAACATATTTCCTAACATCAAGGTTCATCCTTTGCCAATAATAGAACCTTTGAACAAGTTCTCGGATCTTAGTGATCCCAAAGTGACCACTCAATGCACCATTGTGCTTTTCCTAAATCAAATTCTCTCTAATAGAGCCTCTAGGGACACATAACTGATTTCCCTTAAATAAGAGATCACTTTGCAAAGTGTATTCAACATATTTTCTATGAAAATGATTCTTGTATTTAGCACATACCTTGTAAATGTCTGCAAAGTCTTTATCATCAGCATATAGATCTTTGAAGTGATCTATTTCCATGCTCTTCAATTGGATCTCTTGGATAGTAAGAGCTCTCCTACTCAAGGCATTTGCCACCTTGTTGAGTACTCCTTTCTTGTGCTTGATATTAAAAGTGTAATCTTCCAGGCATTCAACCCACTTCATGTGCTTATGACTTAGCTTCTCTTGAGAGTTCAAGAAGCTTAGAGCTTGATTGTCTGAATAGACTATGAACTCCTTGGGAAGAAAATAGTGCCTCCATTTCCTTAAAGCCTAAACTAATGCACACATCTCAAGGTCATAAGAAGAATACTTCTTCTTAGCTTCACTTAACTTCTCTGAATGAAAAGCCACTAGTCTACCATCTTGGCTTAAAATAGCTCCAATAGCCACATTACTTGCATCACACTCAATAGTGAATAGCTTCTCAAAACTTGGCAAAACTAAAATAGGTTGGGTAGAAATCTTTTCCTTCAACAAATCAAAGCTCTTGTTATCTTTCTCATTCCATACAAACTTATTTTTCATGCCTCCTTTAATGGTGTCCAACACAGGAGCACAAATAGCACTAAATTGCCTTATAATTTTTTTTTAATATTGAGCAAGGCCATGAAAACTTCTTATCTCTGTTGATCTCCTTGGAGTAGGCCAATTTATGATGGCTTCCACTTTACTCTTGTCCATTTTCATATTACCATGAGATAACACAAACCCAAGGTATACTAGCTCTGCTTTGATGAACTCACACTTCTCCAAGTTGATCATAAAATTCTCATCATGCAGCTTCTTCATGACAGACTCTAGGTGTTAAAGATTCTCACCTTTTGTCTTACTATAGATCAGTATATCATCAAGATATACCACTAAAAATCTTCCAATTTAGTCTTTGAGGACTTCATTCATGAGCCTCATGAATGTGGAGGGGGCATTAGAAAATCCAAATGGCATAACAAACCATTCATACAAACCTTCATTGGTTTTGTAGGCTATTTTCTAGTCATCTCCTTCATGTATTATTATTTGGTGATAACCACTCTTCAAGTCTATCTTGCTATAGTACTTAGCTTCACCTAGACAATCCATTAGGTCTTCAATCCTAGGGATAGGGAGCCTATACCTAATGGTTATCCTATTTATGGCCCTTGAATTAGTACAAATCCTCCAAGTTCCTCCTTTCTTAGGTGCTAGGATAGTGGGTATGACACATGGACTAATACTCTTTCTAATAAGACCTTTCTTTAGGAGTTCTTGTATTTGTCTAGTAATTTCCTCATTTTTTTGAGGGGTCATCTTGTAGGCTGCCTTGTTGGGTAGGGTAGCTCCTGGTATAAAGTCTATCCTATGACTTATGGCTCTTTTAGGGGGTAATGTTGATGGTTGTCCATCACTTACTATGCCTTCATAAGTCTACAACATGCTTTGTATCTCCTTAGGTAACTTTGGCTTCTTGGTTACCTTACCTTCATCTACCTCTCTTGGCCTTAACACCAAGTCAAAGCCAAATCCTTCACTCTCTTCCATGGCTTCTAAGAACTCTTTATCACCAACCATGAGCACATTAGGACCTGCTATCTTCACCTCTACATCCTCTAACAATGACTGAATTTTGAAAGTCACATTATCCTTTTTGAAAGAATATGAGTTCTTTACTCTATCATGTATAGCTTGGCGGTCAAATTTCCATGTTCTACCTAGGAGAAAGTGACATGCATCCATAGGTAACACATCACACAAAACTTTGTCCTTATACCTTCCAATTGAGAACTCCACCCAAGCTTGCTCATTTACTAAGACATGTTGGCCTTTATTCAGCCATGTGACCTTGTAAGGATTAGTGTGGGGTATCCTTGTCATGCTTAGCTTGCTAATTGCTTCCTCTAACACAATATTTTTAGTATACCCTAAGTCAATGATGACTCTACATACTTTACCCATCATCTTACACTTTATCCTAAACAGGGACCTTCTTTGGATTGACTCTTCTTTAACCAACTCCTTGATCAATGTCCTCCTCATCATGTGGTTCTCTCCTTCCTCTAATGTTAGTGGTACTTTAGGGTGTTTCTCTACTACATTTGTCTCCTCATGAACTAAATTATTATTCTTATCACCTCCTTGAGAAGTACTACCCTTCTCTGGACACCTATAGGCAAGGTGTCCCATTTGGTTGCAATGATAGCATTTCATATTGGAAAAATAATTTCCTCTTCATTATCCACCACTTATTCCTCTAAAATTAGAGCTCTTTCCTCTACCACCTCTACTAGAACTTCCTTCTTGCTACTTAGTGTAATTGACTTCTCCTTGAGTCCTTGATTCTGAACTCCTTCCACCATATCCACCTCTTTTCCATCTACTATCTCTTCCTTTACCTCTACCTTTGGAGGTTTATTCCTACTTTCTTTTGCCTTTCTCCTCAATCTTCATGGCCATTTGATAACATTGGAAAATAGTTTTGAAGTTCACAAGACTCGTGTCTTCTTGAATAGACCACTTGAGCCCATTCAAATACCTATCTATCTTGATACTTTCATCCTCTACCATTTTTGATCTCAAACACAACTTTTGGAACTCTTCGGTGTATTCTTTGTTAGAAAGTAAAGTCCACCAAGATAACTAAGAGGGGGGGGGGGGGGGGGGGGGGGGGTGAATTAGTTATCAAATATATACAACTTTTATCAACCTTAATAGATTTTAACCATGTAAGCAATGTAATCAACAACCATAGAAAGATATACATGCACAATAACACAATGACACAAGATATTTTGACTAGGGAACCTCTTGATCAAAGAGTAAACCCTGGTGGGACTGATTCCCACAAAAGATGCACTAATATGAAAGCTCCTTGTGAGAAGATGGACTCTATTAGGAGTCTTATGAAATAAATTCAGTACATATGAGTCCCTGTTAGGAGACTTTGAATCTCTGTTAAAATATTCTAACTCTGTTAGGAGTTATGGAAGAAAGAAGGACCCACTGCCCAAATAGCTTCAAGGTAAGATCACTGAACTCATTGTCCAACTGATCTTAGTATTACTCAATAGAATAATATGACAAGATTACTGATCTCAACAATTCAATACTCTTTCTCTGACTGTGCCAAACCACACCAACTACTTCTTCAGATCTCTATACTTCACACATCCTCTTCCAACAAATTCACTTTCACAATTTCTTCATTCACTTACATTACAAAAAGGAAAACATTCCTTCCTTTATAACACAATCAAGTAATTAAAAATGAGTCAGCATACAAATTACAAAATAAAAGTTTCCACACGTTACATAAAAATTACACAAAACTTTCGGCTTCCAATTAAGATAATTCTTCACTCGTGTGACCTCAGATCTTGTGCTCATGTCCATGTCACTAAAATCATGTCTTCAACTACCTCATAACTGCACATGATTAGATTCCATCCTGATTAGGAGATATCATCCGATTTCCACAAACCACTACTCAGGAACACTGCCTGAATACTGCTTCCATTGATTTCCTCATAACTATCATGAATAAATGAATTTTGATATGTGCTCTTAACCAAAATCTCATATAACATCATAGAATAAGTCCTCCACTTCACATAGTTTCATCTTCAATATCCCAAGTGCACTAATTCAAACACTATCTTCTTCTCTGCTAATCTCCAATAGATCACTGTGTTGACATCAATGACAATCACAGTCATGAATGCAACAACAACTACTATAGGATGGATGCAAATACTCCCCCATAGGATATATTCAACATTCATTCCTAACAATCTCCCCCATTGGCATTGATGCCAACATAGATGAAAAAACATCCAAGTTCCATGAATCCAACATTGCTGCTCTGAAATAATTTCATATCCTCTTCATCAATCAAATCTTGCTTCATTTTCCTATTCAGTTCTCTCCAACATATGGTTTTTCATGTATACTTCTCCTCCATTGACATCAATGGAAAATGTTTCATCATTATGTCAACAACAACTTCAATGTCAAAAGACACTATTTAGAAAATACATTCACTAGAGTCCTCATGACTCAGCTCAAATACACATACTCCCCCATAGAGGAAGTACCAACATCCATTCTAGAAGAAAGATAGGGCTCATATACCACTGGACAGATGAAACAATCTACACCACTTCTCAAGAGTAGGCTGGGGCATAACCCCAAGCATACCTCTCAGATACTCAAATGTATCCTTAGGCAAAGGTTTTGTAAATATATCTGCAATATGCTCCTTTGTGCTTATGTACTCAAGTCTAACTTCTTTCTCTACCACTTTTTCTCTCACTACATGATAGTTTATCTCTCTATGCTTTGTCTTAGAATGTAACATGGGATTCTTAGACATACTAACTGTGCTCATGTTATCACAATGTATAAGAATAGGCTCAACAAATTTTATTCCAATATCCTTCAATATTTGCTTCATACAAATTATCTGATTACAATTGTTTGCTAATGCCACATATTCTACTTCTGTTGTGCTCTATGAAATATAGTTATGCTTCTTGCTTAGCCAAGAAACTAATCTTCCTCCAAGGAAAAATGCTCCACCACTAGTACTCTTTTTTTCATCAACACTACCTCCCCAATCAGCATCTGTATATGCACATAGGGTAAAATCATTAGATTTTTTATACCACAATCCATACTCAATTGTGCCTCTTAAGTATCTCAGTATCCTCTTTACTACTACATAATGTGATTCTCTAGGTTCAACTTGAAATCTTGCTATAATTCCAACTGAATGTGATATATCAGGTCTTGTATGATTCAAATATTGCAATCCTCCAATCATAGATCTATACTTCTTCTGTTCCACTACAAGAGTCTCATCTGTGCTAGATAACTTGTGTCCAGTTACCATAGGTGTTCCAACTGGTTTATATTTCTCCACTCCAAATCTCTTTAATAAATCATTCAAGTACTTTGTCTAACTTGCAAAGATACCATCACTATTCTATGTTATCTACAATCCTAAAACTTATTTCATTTCACCAATCATACTCATTTCAAATTCAATCTTCATTTCATTTGCAAATTTATAATTGGCTTCATCTTCTCCTCCAAAGATAATATCATAAAAAAAAATAACAACAACCAACAAACCATTTTCAATTTCCTTTGTGTATAGGTTTCTATCGGCTGTGCCTTTTGTAAATCCTAACTTTAACAAATACTTATCCAATCTCGCATACCAAGTTCTAGGTGCTTGCTTCAGTCCATATAAAGCTTTCTTCAGTTTACATACCATATCTCCTTCTTGAGTTAAAGGAAAACCTTCAGGCTGCTCAATATAGAATTCTTCTTCTAATTCTCCATTCAGAAATGTTGACTTCACATCCATCTGATACACTTTGAATTTCTTGTAAGCTGCATAGGCCAAAAACATTCTTACTACTTCAATTCTTGCTACTGGTGCAAAATTTTCTTCATAGTCAATTCCTTCTTTCTATGAGTATCCTTTACATACCAATCTTGCTTTGTTCTTTAAAACTTCTCATTGTTAATTCATCTTGTTTCTGAATACCCATTTTGTTTCTATAACATTCTTATCTTTAGGTCTAGGGACCAATTCCCATGTCTTTTTCTTTTCAATCTGATCTAGTTCTTCTTTCATGTCTTTAATCCAATGTTCATCTTCACAAGCTTCACTATTAGATTTAGGTTCAATTTGAGAAATCAAAAGCAATTGTTCGTGTACCTTATTTTGTGTCAGAACTCCCATGTCTATGCTTCCAATAATCTACTCAATAGGATGATTCCTTGATAGATTCTTCTTAGGTGTCACTGTCTCAGTACTTGTTTCTGATGTAGGTTCTTTAATGGTTTCTTCATTGTGGCTCTCATTCAACAAATCACTGTTAGTTTCATAGAATAGTTTAGTAGTCTCTAGATTAGGTCTAGGCTGAGTTCCTTCATCTGATTCATAATCAAGCATTCTTTCCTAAATTTTGAACTTTACATCAACTTTAACATTTGTTCTCTCAACAATAGTCTTAGTTCTCTTATTGTAACATCTATAAGCTTCTCTTCAATGAATATCCAATAAATATACCTTCATCACTTCTCGGATCAAACTTCCAATGTCATCATCTCTCTTAATATAACATTTTCTTCCAAAAGTTCTAAAATACTTAACTAATGGTGCATGTCCAAACCATAGTTCATAGGGTGTCTTGTCTGTGTTTTCTCTAATTTGTACTTTGTTCATTGTATACATTGTTGTGTTCACTGCTTCTCTCTAGAATACCACTGTGTTGACATCAATGAGAATCACAGTCACGAATGCAACAAAAACTTCTACAGAATGGTTGTGAATACTCCCCCATAGGATATATTCAGCATTCATTCGTAACATGCTTGGACATCCAAATCTTTTTGTCTAAGATTATGTCTCCTTCTATGTAAGAGAACTTCATAGTCATCAGGAAAGTAGGTCTACTTCACCTTAGTTACCATGCCCTTCCATGTAACTATAGGACCCTTTCCTTCTTTTCTCTTTCAGTTTGCACAAACTTCCACCATGTGAGTGTTGAACCTCTCAACCTAGACATAGCCACCATTAATTTTTGGGCCTCTGATATACCATCACATTCAAAGTGATTTTCTATGTTGTCTATCTAGTCCATGACTGAATCTAGATCCATTTGTCCACTGAATAGTGGTACTCCCTCCAAAGCTTTTCCACTTAGGGCCTTTAGTGCCTTCAAGAAGGGTTCTTCAGGAAGAACAGGGTCAGGGGTTGGTGCTTCCTCCTCCAATTCCAATTCCTTTTCCATTTCTTCTTTTTCTTCCTTCTGATCTATCTTATCTTTCACCTTATCAGCTTTTTCTTGGACTTCACCCAAGAGTTGTTCCATTTGAGCCAATCTTTCCCTTAGCAATCTATTGTCTTCTTCTTGGTCTTCCACCTTCTTGGATAACTCAGCATTAGTCACCATTTCTTTAGCTTCTTCTGACTCAAAAGATGTAATCTCTCCTACTGATTTAGTAGGTTGCAACATTAACCACAAGCCTAATCAAAATAGGCTCTGATACCAATATGATATAAGTACTTCTAGGTTTGCTTAGACAATGCTAGGAGACCTTTCTTATCTCTTTCAAGGATCCTAATCTCCTCTAGAATCTCAAAAGGCTTAGATGATTAACTAAGGCCTCAACTAACTCTTCCTTAAGATTCCAACTCCTTGTGCTTAACCTTGAAGGACTAACACCCTTGTTGTTACTCAAATGTGTGCTCCTACACTTAGAAGGCTCTAAGTGCCATCTTTCAAAAAATCATGAAATTCATAGTGGGGGTGTCAAACATGTTAAAAACATTCCATATTTTTTCATTTGGATCCATCTTGAAGGATCTTCAAGCCCTTTTCCACCGGGTGCAAGATTTTGTCTTGAGGAGGCCTAATTAGGCCTAATTCCTTATAGCCCTTGACAAGGTGTTTTCTCGCTTTCTACTCAAATCTTTCCAAATGACCTACAAAAAAAATTGGGGATTTGGTACCCTTTTGGATTTTATCAAATATTCTACAAGTTTTAGAGCCTGATGGACTCCGTACATAGGCTTCCTATAATCTAGGCCAAATAGGACTAAAAGACCTATTTCCTAGGACAAGACTGATTACTTGTTTGAAACTCACTCAAATGGATTGGTATGACCTCAATCCTTAAAAAATGATTGGAAAAATTTGATATCTCACCTAGAACCACACTTTTTCCATACAGTACTTCATTACCCTACATGCAATCTATAGATTCTTCACTGTCAAGCCTCTAACCAGGCACTCTAAGCTCGCCTAGGGCTCGCCATTAAAAATATTTTCTCAACTCTTCATGAATCATAATCCTAAATATTTATAGACCATTGGCTACCATAAAACATTCATCTACCCTTAGGAAGATCCCATGGCTAGGTTTCATGGGGGAGCCATGAAGAGACAAACTGGTTAGGATAGGACCAGGAAACCCTCTAAACCTTAAACAATTTATTCAAGACCTTAAACTAACTCTAATATTCCTATAAAAAGAATGAAAAACACTTAAAACTACTTCAAAAACATGAATCCAACACTAACTCAAAGCTTTCAATCCAGAAGATGGCACTATCACACTAGAAATATTGATATCCAAACAAAATAGAGTTGGAGAGCTATATTTTCTATTCACAAACTTGTTACATTAATCTCTACCTCGAGATTCAAGTCTAAGATGGTCTTATATGCCATTCTCCAAGTTTTTAGGCCTTTTTAGTTGATCTCCCACTCCTAATTTTTAGGGGATCCAATGTTTTCGAGTTGCATGCAACATTTGCAATAAATTTCCAATGTTGTCATGACAACTTTTAAGCAACATTTGGCATCTTTTCTTTCATGTCCCTTCCTAAATTTTAGGACCTCTAACCCTTATAACTTGAGGGACTAACTTAATTTATGGCCTCAAGGCATCTTTCTTACATCTCTCATGTGTTCAGAACACATTAATAACTCAAATCCTAACCTTAAGCTTCTAGAGCTAAACTATTAAAAACAACTAACAATGACTAATTGGCGACCTTAGCTCTATCACTAACTCACCTAGTCCACATTTGCAATGACCTTCTAAGTTCCAAATAAAAAACACAACTCATCTAACCACTCTGATTTGGCTAATGTTAGATACAAGCCAAAATGACAATAAGATTAGGAGGCTAGCCTAGGTGCTCCTGCACCATCAGGGACAACAAGTGGCTCAGGTGACTTTAAATAATTCCATAGAGGATAACATTGTTTTGGTGGATTTAGCTAGAGAAGTTTTAGTTTCATCTAACAATAAGGGTTCATCTTAGATTGGGAGTGCAACAATGACCCCTTAAGAAAGGTCATGTTGATCTAGCTCCTCAAAAGGGAGGAAGACAGACCTTGAGAAGATAAAAATGACTAGAGATCTGTTGGTGGAATTTGGGTTTGTTGAACCTATTGATGCTCACTTTTCTCAAACCACTCCATGATCATTCTCTCTTGGAATGTGAGGGGTTTGAATAGAAACTATCATCAAAAAGCTATTCAAGATTTCATTGCAATTCATTCTCCAATTGTATTTTGTGTTCAAGAGACTAAGGTTTCTATGGAGGTTATGCATCAGCATGATCCACACATTTGGTACATTGGTCACTTTCAAAGTATTGGTTCACAAGGGAATTTTGGAGGTTTGGCTCTATTTTGGGACCCTCGGAAGATTTCTCCCCTTTGGTGGATTTCTAGTCATTACTCAATCTCTATGGTGGCTACTACCTTGGACTCTGGTGAGACTATTCTTGTGACAAATGTTTATGCCCCTATTGACATTCATGGGAAGATTCATCTCTGGGATCACATTAGGTATGCATTTTCTTGTGCTCCTTATTTTCCTTGGATTTTAGGAGGCGATTTTAATTCTATTTTAAGTCTTGAGGAGAAAAGAGGAGGTTGGCCTAGGCTTGGCCCTGCTTCTGATCTTTTTCAAGCCCAGGTGGATGTTCTTTCTATTATTTATGTTAAGCCTCCAAATGGGGTTTTCACTTGGAAAAATAGACGAAGTGGTCAGGAAGCTATCCCAGAACATTTGGATAGGTTTCTTGTTTCTTGTTATTGGGTTGGAGGTGGCCTGATTATGAGTACTATAATTCTTGATTGGAGAGGTTCTGATCATTGGCCAATCAAGTTCTCTTCTTCTCTTGTTGCACTCCCTAAGAACCCTTCTTTTAGATTCTAGCTTGTGTGGCTTCGAGATTCGACCCTTTATGATTTGGTGGCTAAGTAGTGGAGACAGGGTGGCCCAACTTATGGCACAACTATGTTTGTCTTTGAGAAGAAACTTAAATATGTCAAAATAATCTTAATGTTAATATGATTTAGAACAATAGAGAGGGGGGGGGTGACTCAATTATTCTCAGGTCCAGATGTATAAATAAACTTTCAAACTCATCAACAACTCATATCTAACAAGTTAACAACCAACAACTACTCGGTCATTATAGAATGCATATCAGAAACATATAACAGTATGGTCCACTATCCAATAGTATTTAACTTGTAAAACATAGAAATTTTCAAACCAAAACATTCACACAAGCATTAACACTAGGATTTATAGTGGAAACCCAATTTGGGAAAAACCACTTTGTAACATGCTACAGATATTTTCACTCTTCTGAAGTGAGCTCTTGAAAAGACAACCCTGTCAAAGGTTTACAAACACACTGCTAGGTGTGACCCGGTTAAAGGATTTCAACCACCCTGTTAGGAGTGTGCCTTGTTAAAGGACTTAAGTACATTCCATTAGAATGAAACCTTGTTCAAAGGATTTATACAATGACTGTTAGGTCAACCTTGATTAAACGATTTAAACTGATACAATGGTTAGAAAGTAACAATAGTGTTTGATCTGAAAACATACAACTCCCTTTGTAAATAGCATATCCAAATCTTACATATATATGCAGGCTTACTGACTATGATCCATTTCCATCTCCATCACTGATCTGCTCAAAAATCCCTTCAAGTAATCACAACTCCTTCTCCTTCATCCTTTTCTACTTATTCAATCAATAACAACAACAACAACTCCAACATCCTTCTTCAACCTCATATTTAGGTTTCCTTAATACCTCTTAGATAGGTCTATCTAACTTTTGCTGCTTAATCTCCTCCGTAGATCTTAGGGTTAGGTCAGATTCATTGAATCCTTCCAACATTATGTTCTTCATCCATCCTTCTAGAAACATCTCGAATCTCTTTATGGAATTAAAATAAAATGGTTTATAGTGCATTAAATGCTTCCATACATTCAATAAATAAAGTCAACATGACTGACATAATCCAAGAATTCAACTCTGTCGGCTAGGAATCTGAATTCTTCCTCAAATGTAAATTATTGACGCTTAATCAATACTATGTTCAACTCCTCGGTCATCACTGGTTAGCCTTGTCACCACTGAAACTATTTCCTTAGCTAATACTGTCTTTCTCAGCAATAAACTAATGTTCGTTCAACACTGAATTTACTCGGCATATACTAGCTCAGTAGACACTAACATCACTCGGCTTAAATTATATTTCTTCACTTTTTCTCAGTTAGGCCTACTTGTTTAGTCTTACTTCTTACTTAGATAAGAAATACATTATCTTATCATTGTGCAACATAATCAAGTACCCATTGAAGTATCAAGATAACTCAACCTTTCCTTAGGTGCTATTGTAATCACCTCTTCCTTAATCCTTCTCAACAATCACGTAGATATAGTACTTTCTTAGATAGCAATAGTCTTACCAGTTAAGGTTTGATATCAATGACAATACAAAAAATGCTTCAATTGTAATTTCTAACAATCTCCCTCTTTGGCATTAATGGAAACACCATATGAATAACACATGATTCACCAACCAATCCAAAACTTGTCTATTCATCAGAAATATTTATAATATCCGTAGCTTCATTGTGATTTTGAATCTCTTAGCCTTTCTTGCATGACCATCCACACAGTAACTTCACTAAATCTCTTATGTGTTCCTTTCCTCTAAATCTCTCCCTCTTACTTGATCTTCCATGAAATCTTACCATGTGTTTTCATCTTATTCATCTCCCTCTTTGACAATAATGCCAAAGCAAAAACTAAAACATGCATCTTTTAGATGTAGATGTCATCTTGTCAGTTTAGTAACAATATTTCTCCTTCTATCATCTTTGCTTATGATTGATTATCAACTTTGCTATACTTTTCACAACTCTAGGCTACTCCTAAAGTGTGACCATTTTCTGCATCAATTTTTCAGATACTCTTTGTAGCACATTTGATGCAGTGCTCCTAGCTTGACTAGGAAGCCTCAGTAAGGGGAAGAACCACTAATTTTCCTCTTAGATATTCATGAGCTTCTTTAGGTAAGGCTTTAGTGAATATGTCTGCTAGTTGTTCTTTGTATTCACATATTCCATTCTGACCTCTTTATCCTATACCAATTCCCTCAAGTAATGATACTTGATGGTGATGTGTTTGGTCTTTGTGTGCATCACTATATTTTTAGATATGTTGATAGAGCTTGTGTTGTCACAAAATTTGACAATTGGTTCAGTGATCTCTTCTTTCATTCCTATCAACAATTTCTTTATCCATACCAAGTTTGAATAGTTCACTGCTATAGCTACATACTTGGCTTCAACTATAGATTGGGAAATGTAATTTTTTTTCTTGCTTGTCCAGGAAACTAATCTTTGTCAAAGAAAGAAAGCTCCACCACTAGTACCCTTTCTATCATCCATATTTCTTTCCCAATCTACATCAGTATAGACTCTCAGTTCAAATCTTTCATGCTTCTTGTAGTACAGTCCATAATTTGTAGTCCCTTTCAAATATCTCATTATCATTTTTACAACCATCATGTGAGTTTCCTTAGGATTGGCATAGAATCTTGCCACAATCCCAACTGGTAGAGCAATATCTAGTCTGCTTTGAACAACATACTATAGTTTTCCAATCATGGACCTATACAAAATTTGGTTTACTTCAGTAGCATCATCATTTTTAGACAATTTTTTTTTGGTAGTCATGGGAGTATTTACTAGCCTTGAATCCTCCATACAAAAGGTTTTCAGTATCTCATTCACATATTTAGACTGGGTAATGAAAATACCTTTCTCCATCTGATATACTTGCAAACCAACAAAGAATTTATCTCCCCAAACATTGACATTTCAAATTCATTTTGCTCATTTGAAAATTTCTTACACAGGGCATCTTATCCACCAAATATGATATCATCTACAAAAATTTTAGCTAACAAGATTCATTTACCTCCTTCATCTTTCATGTACATATTGCTTGTGTCATTTGTCCTTGAGAATCCAATTTGTATCAAGTAATTGTACAGCCTCTCATACCATGCTCTGGGGGCCTTCTTTTTTCCATACAACACCTTTTTTAGTTTGAAAACCATGTGTCTCTTGTTTGGATCAACAAATCCTTTAGGTTATTCAATGTACACTTCTTCTACTAATATACAATTTTTAAAATGCAGACTTGACATCCATTTGGTATACCTTGAAATATTTGTAGGCAGCATATGCAAGTAGAGTTCTCACTCCTAATCTTTCTAGAGGGGAAAATGTCTCCCCATAATATATTCCTTCTTCTTGCACATAGCCTTTGCATACCAGCCTTGCTTTGTTCCTTGTGATTTGTCCATGTTCATTCAACTTGTTTCTGAATACCCATTTTGTTCCAATGACATTTTTGTTTTCTAGTCTCGACAATAGAGTCCAGGTATCATTCTTCTCTATTTGGTCCATCTCCTCATTCATGGCTTGGATCCAGTCTTCATTTTGTAGTCCCTCCCTTGTTGTCTTAGGCTCAAATTCACATAGTAGACATGTAGGGTCTCTTAAATTGCTTTTGGTCAGAACTCCAGTTGCTTTGTCTCCAATGATTTGTTCAGGCTTGTGATGTCTCCTTACATATTGTGCCAAAATAGGTTCTTCTCTCTTTTCTGCTTGCTCTTTAGGTTCACCAATAAGATTGTTAGATTTAGCTTCTAAATGCTCAGCAACCTCTTCCTCATACTTGGCATCATCCTCTTGTTGCTCGACATTGTTTCCCTGATGCTCAACATTTCTTACCCGAGACTTTGCATCAGGTGCAAGTTTTTCACTTGCCTCTCCTTCTTCTATATAGACAAAAGATTTATAATCTTCGAGTTCTCTCTTTCTCTTCTATCATTTTTCTCTGCATATTCATCAACCTTGACATTTACACTTTCCACAATTTTGTTAGTGTTATACTTCAAACACTTGTAAGCTTTACTCTTTGTGGAATAACCTAGGAATATGCCCTCATCACTTTTAGCATCAAACTTTCCATTCCTATTGTCTTTTAGTATATAGAATTTTCTCCCAAAAATTCTAAAGTACTTTACATTAGGTGCATACCAATGCCATAACTCATAAGATGTAATATTTGTATCTTTTTTTATTTGTACTTGGTTTAGGGTATAAACAACTATACTTACAGCTTCTCTCCAGTACTTTTGAGCAACATTCTTCTCAATCATTAGTGTTCTTGCACAATCCATGATAGATCTATTCCTTCTCTCTGCTATACCATTCTGTGGAGGTGTTCTAGGTGCAAACATCTATCTCTTGATTCCTCTATCATTGCAGAATAGATTGAACTCATTTGATATGAATTATCCACCTCGGTAAGATCTCAGACACTTCAGGTTCCTACTTGTCTCCTTTTCAACCTTAGCCAAATACCACTTAAAAAATTGAAATGCGTTAGATTTTTCTTTAAAAAAATTATAGTCATCATTCTAGTGTAATCTTCAACAAAAAGAATAAAATATCTAGTACCACAATAGCTTTGTACACCCCTAGGTCCACAAAGGTTAGTATGAACCATATCTAAAGCATTTTTCAGAAGTAAAAGTCTTGCTCTTGAAACTAGACTTTTTCATCTTACCCAACTGACATTATTTGCACATTACATTATTAGGTTTCTTCAATCTCGTCAGACCTCTCACTTTCTTCTTTTTAGTAATATCTACCAGATTGTCAAAGTTAACATGACATAGCTGCTTATGCCATAACCATATATCATCAAGTTGTACAATCAAACATGTCTCTTCAGACAGGTCTAGATAGAACAAATTACCTCTTATCTGTTCTCCACTTCCAATTAGTTCACAAGTGGCATTAAATATTTTATCCTTCCTATGATGAAATTCCACTTGGTAGCCAGATCTATTAAGCTATGCAAAACTTAGCAGATTATAGTTAAGACCTTAAACCCAATAAGCATTTTCACATGTGATCTTATCAGTCATCTTAATCAATCCTTTACCCTTAATAGGACATGGTGCATCATTACCAAATTTAACACTTCTACCTTTGTAATGATCTAGGGTATCAAACTTACTTTTTTCACCAGTCATGTTGTGTGAGCAACCACTATCAATAATCCACTTATCATTTATATTCACATAGGATACAAGTGCAATTTTCTCATCTTCATCAGACTCATATTTCATAACAACATAGACTACTTCAGTCTCAAAATCATCACTATCAGTGTCAGTTTCTTCTTCAGTAATATAGCAAAATTTATTACCTTTATCTTTGTAGTCCTTGTACCTTCGGTAACCTCTATCTTCTCTCTTATCTTTGTGCTTTCTATCTCTTTCCTCATCCTTGTCATCCTTGTCAGGGCATCTTGTAGCTATATGAACAACTTTGTTACATGAGAAACATATGATAGGGAGTTTACCTTTATACTTTCCTTTTCCCCTTTTCAATCTTCTGGCCATAAGAGCTTCAAGATCCTCTAGTTTTTCATTAGAAGTGTCACTATCACTTTCACTCTCACTGATGCATCTTTATTTTTCTTTCTTAGACTTATTCAAAACCAATTGTGACTTGAATGCAGATTCAACATTAGCAATAGTGAAGTTATCATAATTAGAAAGCTCAAAAGCAGTAAGCTTACCAACAAGACTTTCTAGTGTAAGAGCATTACCAAGGTTACATATAGATTCTTGAATTGATGGAATTTTGATGTCATAAATAGGATGCAAAGTTCTCAATACTTTTCCAATAATAGTCTCATCATCAATAGTTCCATTAGATCCTCTAATAGCATTTACAAATTATTGTATCCTACCATAATATTGAGCAATATTCTCACCTTCTTGCATTTTCATTTCATCAAATTTACCTCTCAAGCTTTTAGCTTTTTCCCTTAATACATTTATGTCACCACCATAGATGTTTGCAAGAGTGTTCCACATTTTCTTTGCATTTGTGTAATATTTGATGTCTTCAAATTTTGCATAGCTTAAAGCAAATGCAATCTCCAACATTGCTTGATTGTGCTCTTGTTTGGCTCTCATCTCCTCGGTAGTCAGAGATGCAGCAAGTGTAACATAGTCATGCTCAATATAATACTTCACTGAGTCACTAATACCAGCTAGATGCAGTTTCATCAGACTTTTCCATGCAAGGAAGTTATCCTTATTTATCTTTGGTACCTCCTTCTTATACATCCTGATCATTTACTTCAAGTAGCTTTAAACTTGTTCTTTGTAAGCACCAACAGCTCTGACACCAATTGTTAATATGATTTAGAATAACATAGAGGGGACGTGAATCAGTTGTTCTCAGGTCTAGATGTATGAATAAAATTTCAAACTCTTCAACAACTCAGATCTAACAACCAATAGCTACTCGGTCATTACAAAATGCATATCAAAAAACATATAACAGTGCAGTCCACTATCCAATAGTATTTAACTTGCAAAACACAGAAATGTTCAAACCAAAACATTCACACAAGCATTCACACTAGGATTTATAGTGGAAACCCAATTTGGGAAAACCACTTTGTAACATGCTACTGATATTTTCACTCTTCTGAAGTGAGCTCTATGAAAAGCCAACCCTGTCAAAGGTTTACAAACACATTGCTAGGTGTGACCTGGTTAAAGGATTTCAACTAGCCTGTTAGGAATGCACCTTGTTAAAGGACTTAAGTACATTCCATTAATGCAACCTTGTTCAAAGGATTTATACAATGACTGTTAGGTCAACCTTGATTAAAGGATTTAAACTGATACAATGGCTATAAAGTAGCAGTAGTGTTTGATCTAAAAACATACAACTCACTTTTTAAATAATAGATCCAATTCTTACATATATATGCAGGCTTACTGACTGTGATCCATTTCCATCTCCATCACTAATCTACTTGGAAATCCCTTCAAGAAATCACAAGTCCTTCTCCTTCAGCCTTTTCTACTTATTCAGTCAATAACAACAACAACTCCAACATCCTTCTTTAATGTCACATTTAGGTTTCCTCAATACCTCTTCGATAGGTCTATCTAACTTTTTCCACTTAATCTCCTTCGTAGATCTTAGGGTTAGGTCAGATTCATCAAATCCTTCCAACATTATGTTCTTCATCCATCCTTCTAGAAACATCTCAAATATATTTATGGAATTACAATAAAATGGTTTATAGTGCATTAAATGCTTCCATACATTCAATAAATAAAGTCAACATGATTTACATAATCCAAGAATTCAACTTTGTCAGCTAGGAATCTGAATTCTTCCTCAAATGTAAATTACTGATGCTCGGTCAATACTGTGTTCAACTCCTCAGTCATCACTTGGTAGCCTGGTCACCACTTAAATTGTTTCCTTAGCTAATACTATCTTTCTCAGCAATAAACTGATGTTCACTCAACACTGAATTTACTCGGCATATACTGGCTCAGTTGACACTAACATCACTCGGCTTAAACTAGATTTCTTCACTTTTGCTCGGTTAAGCCTACTTGTTTAGTCTTACTTCTTACTTAGATAAGCAATACATTATCTTATCATTGTGCCACATAATCAAGTAGCCATTCAAGTATCAAGATAACTGAACCTTTCCTTAGGTACTATTGTTATCACCTCTACCCTAATCCTTCTCAACAATCAAATAGATATGGTACTTTCTTAGATAGCAATAGTCTTACCAGTTAAGGTTTGACATCAATGCCATTACAACAATTGCTTCAATTGCAGTTTCTAACACTTAAGAGATGGAATACTTCTTGCTTTGGGAACCTTCAGTCTAGAAAGAGGAATGCTCTAGATCATCTTGCAGTGATTACTTGCCAAATTAGGCACTATGGGCTTACAAAGGCTCTTGGCAGGGTAGAATCCCAGGCTATGCGGGATGTGGAAGAATGGGAACTTCAGGAAGAGATTTACTGGAAACAAAAGGCTTACATTGATTGGTTGCAGGAAGGGGATAAAAATACTACATTTTTTCATCATTTTGTTCAGGCTCATCATAACAAAGGGTATATTTTTTCTCTTGTTACAGCAAAAGGACTTCAGATTTCCTCTCAGTCTGCTATGACCAAGGAAGCCCTTTAATTTTATTCTACCCTTTTTGCTGAAGATTCTCAGCATGTAGCTGAGGAGGAGAACTTGATACTTTCTTGCATTCCCTCTCTTATCACCAACATAATGAATGATTCTCTTATTCATCCAATTTTGATGTCAGAACTTGAAGAGGTTGTGTTTGGGATGAATAAAGGTAAAGCTCCAAGCCCAAATGGCTTCCCTATGGAATTCTTTTAGGAATTTTGGGAAATTATTAATATGGATCTCTTGGAGGTGGTTAAGGAATCCCTTCAGAATAAGAAAATGCTTCGTGCATTGAACTCTACTTTACTAACTCTTATCCCCAAGAAATAAGGTGCTGACAATCTTGACTCCTTTCATCCCATTGCTCTTTGTAATGTTGTGTACAAAATTATTACAAAATTGATTTCTAAAAGAATCAAGATATGCCTTCCACTTGTGATTTCAGAGGAACAAGGTGGTTTTGTGGTTAGTAAGAAAATTCTTGATGGGATTGTTACTATTTTTGAAGTTATTCATTATGTCCATACATCAAAAGAGAGAGCTATGTTCATTAAGTTGGATATGGCTAAGGCTTATGACAGAGTCAAATGGAGTTTTCTCCAAAAGATCCTCTTGGCCTTTGGTTTCTGCCAATAGTGGGTGAACTAGATTACGAGTTGTGTTAATTCAGCCTCTTTTTCTATTCTTATGAATGGTGTTCCTTCAGAGCCCTTTGGTGCCTCTAGAGGACTTCGCCAAGGGGACCCTATTTCACCTTACCTCTTTATCATTCTGGTTGAGGCTTTGGACCACTTTCTTAAGCTTCATGCTTAGCAAGGTTTGATTCATGGGTGGAAATAGGGTGTCAACTTGCCTCCTCTTTCACATCTTCAGTTTGTGGATGATACTTTATTTATGGGATAGGCCCATCTTTAGGAAGCTACTTATTTTAGGCATGCTTTGGATGTGTATCTTGCAACTTTGGGTCAGAAATTTAATGAGAATAAATCCTCCATTTTGCCTTCAATACTCCCTAGGCTATTCAGAGGCATATTGCTACTATTTTGAGGTTTCAGATTGGGACTCTTCTCTTTGTTTATTTGGGTATTCCTCTTACTGTTGGTAGACATCCTAGATCTTCCTGGCAATTTTTACTTGATAAACTATGAGAAAAGGTTAATCATTGGACTCATCAATGGCTATCAACTGTTGCTCGCCTGACTCTATTAAAGTTGGTTATTCAAGCCCTTCCTATTTACAGGTTTTTTGTTCATGCTGCTCTTATGTATTTTCTTCAAGAATTTGGTGCTCTGTCCCATCAATTCCTTTGGAGTGGGAACCTTTCAACTTCTAAACGGAGTCTAGTTAAATGGGAAACAATGTGTAGACCTCAGAAGGAGGATGGCCTTGGCTTACGATCAGCTATTTTAAATGGATAGGTTCTCATTGCAAAGCTTTATTGGCATTGGTGTAATAACCAGCTGTACACTCAAATTGTGCACTTCTCTAAGTCATTACTTCCAAGAGAATCTATGAATTGAAAACCTTGAGAAAGTGACCTAGAGCTCCCTAGGCATGGAGTCACAAGGATATTAAGAATGCTCTCAGCTAGAGCTATTAAGCCTATAACCTTGCTAGTAAACCACACAATGGGAGATTCAATGAGACAAGGGAAAGAATGCCAATATCCTCAAGAATCAAGAATGTAAATGCAATGCAACTATGCTAAGAATGAAGATGCAAGAATACAACTATTCTATGAAAATGGAAGTATTACAAGCCTTACTAATAAGCTATGTGAGCTAAGCTAGAAATTAAAAGGAAATCTAAACTAAGAAAGCATAAACATGAAGCTATGATGCAAGAATGAAAGCTAGAATGCATGAAGAATTCCAAAGCTCCAAAGTCTCCAAGAAATCCCTTCAGCATAAGATTAGTATTCAAAAGTGG
This sequence comes from Chamaecyparis obtusa, assembly GCA_027943335.1. Taxonomy (NCBI): domain Eukaryota; kingdom Viridiplantae; phylum Streptophyta; class Pinopsida; order Cupressales; family Cupressaceae; genus Chamaecyparis; species Chamaecyparis obtusa. The sequence goes on from BSBK01003980.1 coordinate 133,834, forward strand.
GATCCTAGAATGAGAAAAGAGATCTCCTTTTAAAGGAATTGAAAAGGAATGGACCATGGAGATTAAGAGGCAAAATATTTAATCAAGGGTGGGGCTTGAAAGAGGAGAAATCCATGTGCACAAGTCTCCTCCAATGAGAAAATAAGAGTTGACTTTTGTGTCCCATATGAGACAAAAAGGCCTTTTCTTCTTTTTATAAAGTAAGAATAATCTTTTATTTATGCAGCTTAGGATAAGAGGAAAGTGGGGGCTTTTTATTTAATAAAAGGGGAGGGAATTCCTTTTAATTGAATAAAGACTTAGGATAAAATGGTTAGCCCATAGAATATAATCGAATAAATGATAAAATTGGGATTTGATCAAAGAAATTAATATAATTGAAAATATTGATTCAGGGATTTGATAAATTGCTGAATGGGGGCCCAAAGTCTAGGCGACCATTTTAGGGTGCATACATTTGCCCCTCTTTGACTAATGTGAGATCGATTTGGGATCACATGTAGTCAAAGAATGGAATTGAAGTGTGAGATTGATTTGGGATCACAAAACAACCTAGACATGTGTTTGATGGATGGGAACACATCAGGACAAAGATAAGCTAACAAAGATAAGTTGAAAGACAAGACCAACATACTTGTAAATAGGATATTTTCAAGTCTCAAATAAGAGAAAAGAATCTCAAGCAAGATTTGATTGATAAAGCTGAATCAAGGATTGAAGTTTGATAGGTACTGCCCCCTCGGTATCAAAATTGAAATCAGGTAGAGGAGAAACAGTAAATTGATAAATTAGATCAAATCACTAGAAATCATAATCGAAGATAAAAGATGATAGGATAACCATCAAGTAGTGAAGATATGCCCCAGTTTGACTGGAAAAGATATAGGATAAAGATGAAGTTAAACCTCAGAGAGATGAATCAAAGGAAAATGAATGAAAGACTAGAAGGTTGAAAGAGATGGGAATGAAGAAATGAAGATGCCCTAGTGAAGATCAAAGGATCAGGCCTCAAATGGTCATCCAACTGCGCAGAAGAAGGGGAAATTTTGAAGGGTTATTTTCACTATCAATATGAACTTAGATTTTGATTTTGATCCTAAAAATGGATCCAGGACGTCGAAATTAGCTAGGGGTGCAATTTTCACGCAATTTTGAGATGGTTTAAAAATTAGGTCAAAAAGTCAAAATGCTATTAAAAGGGGTAAAAAAGGTCATTTTCAAATTCATTTGTCTTATTGTGATTTGAGAACTTTGAGAGCTTAGAGAAAGAACATGGCCCAATAAGAAGCAATTCTGGTACACAGACATCAATTCGAGCGTGCCTAGTTGCACAACTGGCCTCCTCAGTATGGTGCCCTAGTAAGTTTTTAGAAAAACTCACCCTTTGAGTCATTAATGAGCCATTTATTGCATTTTAAAACATGTTTTTAATTGTTTTTAAATATTTCAAATTTCACTTGTGCGAAAGTTCGTACGATACTTATAAAGTATCACAACCCTTTGATACTATTTATCGTGCGATAGTTCACGGGTCCACAAAGTATCACACAAGTGTTCAATCCAGTGTCGCACGGTACCAGATGAAACATCGTGCGATCCTATGCAAACTATCGTACTCAAAAATATTATCATGTTGTTATTGAGGAAAGTATCACATGATACTTTATCAAAAAATAGTATCCCAGTAGTGTAATAGGAAATATCGCATGTTTTAAATTTTGAGCAATATGACATGGGTCTAGACAATTTTTGCATTTAATTTTTCTTGTACTAATTTTAGACATCCATCCTGATATGTTTTGACATCTGGTTTGGGGTTATGGCTTGTAGGAGAACTTTCTAGTACTCCTTATCAAGGCGCTGAGAGTGACTGGGTTACACTACGTCAGAGATCTCGATACTCCTGGACAAGATGACTTGATCACTATGGGATTCATGTTTCTATTAGATATGCCCCATATCCAGGTAGATCATGGGCTGCTGATGGCATTTGATTTGATTTATGAAAACTAGATTACAATACCTGGTGTGATACTTGTAGTATTGTAGAATTCAACACAAAAATTGAGAACAAAAAGATTGCAAACCAAAAAAAATTGTCTCCATTCTATTCAAAATTGGAGTTTATACAAGTTGGATGGAACCCAAGGGTCACACAAATCCCTTGGAATTGAAATGAAGAGTCATCATAATGTTTATTACAATTAAACTATTAAAACTATCAAAATTTATCAAAAAACTATATATAAAATTTAGGTCCACTTGGAGAAGGCATAACTTTCTCATCCTAGCTCCGAATTACAAACCGTTTGATGCGTTGAAAAGGTATTCAAATAATATTGAACCAAATTTCAAAAATAACGATGTTCCCTCTCTATTTTTAGGCACCATTTTTGCCCAAAAATGCACCGAAGATCCTCAAAATTGCAATTTACTAAAACATATGAAATTTTGCAAAATTAGATTTCAGTATTTTCCCAATTTAATCCTGATCATTCCTCCCCCCTTAAGAGGCAATGGGCCCCATTGCACTAATTTTCTACAATAGATGAGGAAATTGTTCTTCAATTTGTTCCTTACTAAACCACTTGCCTTGATGAGAATGCTAACTAGCTCGAACCACCCGATACAAAGGAATGTTCTGATTTCTCAAAGTCTTTAAAATGGATTCAATAACATGGTCACACTAGACTGGAGCAATAGTAGAGGGATTTAACTCTGCAGCTTGAATGTGTTCAGTAGCTTGGGAGATATCCAATAAAGGAGGAAAATAGGGTCTCAACAATTCCACATTGAAAACTAGATGCAGTCCCAAAAAGGATGGCAAATTAAGTTCAAAAGCATTCCCACCAACTTGTTTCACAATAGTGTATGGTCTATAATGAAGAGGACAAAGCTTCCTATTTGGTCCATGCAGGAACTCTTTCTGAAGATGTAACCATACCTTGTCACCAATTTGAAACTGATGAGGAGTTCTATGTTTATCATGCCTTTCCTTATACTTCTAATTACTCTGCTCCAATATCTCATAAACTTGCTACTGTAGGTGTCTAATTTTATCAATGATTTTTTCAACTTTATCTACCTCCTTGTCACCATTCATTGGACTATTAGAGTGTAGAGATGGTATTGCTACATCCATAGGTGCTAATGGCTGGTACCCAAGAGAAACCTCAAATGGACTGTGCCCTGTAGTACTATGGAGTGCATGGTTGTAGCTATGTTGCACATAGGGTAAGCTTTCATCCCATGTGTGAGGATGTTTTGAATGATACATCCATAAAATATGAATAATCATTCGATTCACCACTTCTGTCTGCCCATCTATTTGTGGATGGAATGTTGTGGACTTTGTCAATTTTGTGTCCATTTTAGCCCATAGTGCAGACCAAAATTTGCTAATGAACCTGCTATCCCTATCAAAAATAATGGTTTTTGGCAAACCAAAATGAACCCAAACATGTTCAAAAAATAGCTTGGCAGTATCTTCTACAGAAATCATCTTTTTACATGCCACCATGATAGCCATTTTAGAAAACCTATCTACCACAACATATACACAATCATGCCCCCGCCTGGTAGTTGGAAGCCCAGACATAAAATCCATTGAAATAGATTGCCATGGCTTATCAGGAATAGGTAATGGTAAGTATAGACCCAACTTACAGTTTGTTGGCTTTGCAATTGCATAGGTTGCACAAGCTTTTATATGTGAAATGATATCCTGCTTCATTTTTGGCCAATAGAAATACTTTTGAAGGATAGCAGTAGTCTTACCAATACCAAAATATCCTGCAACATGACTGTAGTGAGCTTTCCTATCATTTTCTTCCATTCTTTGGTGGGTACACATATGTGACCATTATGGCAAAGAAACCCATTCTACAAGTGAAAATCAAAGACATATTTTCCTTCTACCAAATTACTATAGATGTTAGCAAAATTAGGGTCAATACTATATAGTTGTTCCCAAGTGGATGATTGATGACCACATGCATCCAACACTATTGTCAAACCTACAATCGGAGGCCTACTCAAACAATTTGCCACCTTGTTACTACTTCCTTTTTTATGATGAATGTTGAGGTGAAATTTTTGTAAATAGGCTGACCACCGTTGATGTCTATCATTCTATAGCTTCCCTTGTGTTTGCAAGAATTGGAGTGGTTTATGGTCTATGTGTATAACAATTTCCTTTCCCAGTATATAGTGTTTCCATTGTTTGCAGGCCTAAACAATGGCATACAACTCCTTATCATAGGTGGGATACCTATGTACTGTATCAGAAAAAGTTTCACTATGATAGGAAACAGGATGCCCATGTTGTGTGAGTACCGCACCAAGAGCATAATCAGATGCATCTGTTTCTATCTCAAATGATTGGTGTAGATCTGGAAGGACCAATACTGGTGCTGACAATAGTCTTTTCTTTAACTCCTCAAATGCTTGTTGCTTTGCCTCTGTCCACTAAAATTTTGCTTGTGCTCCACCCCTTAGTGATTGATTAAGAGGCCATGATATGTGTGAGAAACCAAACACAAATCTATGATAGAAGTTGGCTAAGCCCAAGAAGCTGCGAAGCTCTATGAAATTTTTAGGGAATGACCAATCTTGGATTATTTGAATCTTTTCCGAATCAACATGAACACCCTCAGTGTCAATGATATACCCTAAGTATTGAATACTCTGCATACCAAAAGAACACTTCTCAATGTTGGCATAAAGTTTGGTTTTTTGCAGAGTTGAAAGAACTTGTTCAACTTGCTGCAAATGCTCAGACCAAGTTCTGCTAAAGATGAGTATGTCATCCAAATAAACAACTACAAAAGAATCAATGAATGGTCTAAGAACATCATTCATCAATCTCATAAATGTGGCTGGGGAATCTGTTAGGCCAAAAGGCATGACCAACCATTCAAACAAACCTTCCTTAGATTTAAATGCAGTCTTCCACACATCTGCTGGATCAATTGGTACTTGGTGGTATCCAGACTTCAAGTCAATTTTTGTAAAGAATTTAGCCCCCCTAAGTTGGTCCAACAAATCATCAATTCGAGGGATTGGATATCTATTTTTAACAGAGATTTTGTTTAATGCTCTATAATCAATACAAAGCCTCCATGTCCCATCTTTCTTTTTAGCAAGGACAATTGGACTTCCACAAGGTGAAGCACTTGGATGAATGTGTCCTTTCTGAATCAACTCTTGAATTTGTCTCTTAATCTCAACATTTTCCAAAACTGACCTCCCATATATTGGCTCACATGGTAGCGGTGTGCTTGGGATTAAATCAATAGAGTGCTTGACTTGACAGTGTGTTGGTACTCCCACTGGTGGTGTAAACACACTATGATATTCTTTCAAAATTTTATCCATCTAATTTTGTTGATTCTTTGTTACCTTAGCATGTGTATTAAGAACAACTAACTTTGTTTGTTTAGGGTGAATCATGAGTACAACAAAAGCTCCAGTTTGAGCAATCAAGCGTTTACATTTTTTAGCACTAATTAAAGAAGCAGTTTGTGTTGGACATACCTCTAGTATTCGATACCTCTTCCCACCAAGCTTGATTGTAACACTACATGGCCTGGAATCATACACCCCATACCTCTGATACATGTATGGCTGCCCTAGCAAGACATCACATACATCCAATGGTGCTACATCACATATTACTTCATCCTTGAAAGGCTTGATTGAATATGGAAAATGACATTGTTGATTTATTTGAATATCTTGTCCGTCATTTACCCATCCCATGGAGTATGGTTGTCGGTGTCTTGTCACTTTCAGATTTAATCTTTTGACTGTCTCCCTAGAGATCAAATTCTTTTGATTCCCACTATTAATAATAAAACGTAGAGGCTTTCCATCAACCCACATCTGTGAATGAAAAAGTCTCTCTTCATCTTCACGGGGCAATACTTTAGTAGTTCCAACTATGGCATGTGGGTTTTCTTCTATGATGGAATCATTCTCCTCTTTCTCAAAATTATTTACTCGTGACGATTCAGGTTCAACTTCCTCTCCTTGTATTTCTGTCATCAAATTTTTAATACTTCGACAATCCTTTGTGTTATGGGTTGGGGACTTATGCATCTCACACCACATGCCTATGTCTATTTGTGTCTTTTTAGTAGACCACTGTGTGTTCTTGGATGAATTTGAATGAGGTTCCCTGGTCACCTATTTTCCTACAAATTTATTGCCACCTATTTTGCAAAGTAGTCCCTCTTCCCTTTCTGCTTGAATTTATCTCCAATTTTTGTAGCATATTTATAGGCAGTTGCTAATGTCTCAATATTCAAAAATTCCATCTCTATTTGAATATACCTGTGAAGTCCACTCTGATATTTCAAAATTCGATGCTTCTCTGAATCATCAATATCAAGTTTTGCTGAAAGTGAATGGAATGTATTGGTGTAATCTTGCACAGACTGATCCCTCTTTTGTTGAAGAAGTTTCCACTCTACGTATTTTTTTTCATACACATCCTTCGGAAGGTAAGCTTCTTTTATGTATTCCACAAATTCTCCCCATGTGGGCTTCTTATAAAGAGAAATTTCAAAACCATCTTCAACAAATGATTTTGATTCTTTATTTGGGTTTCAGCTTTGAGGAGAGAAAATGTTATCTTTTTTGCATCTAAGAAATTATTTACAGAAAACTATCTATCCAAATTTGATAACCAGTTATCAACAGCTTCAGAATCGACCTTTCCTTCAAAATTCGGGATGTCGAAATTGACATGCACTTTGAAAGGGGTATTTCCACAAAATGATGTTTCTAATTTAGAGGGTTTTTGAACCTATAGGAGGCATTAAAATTGACTCATCATCTCCTCTTGTTGCTTATTTAAAGCTTCCACGACCAACTTCTTAACATCATCAGATGACATCTTTGATCATGTGCGTCTCAAAGGTGGGTATTTTAACAAATCTTGTGTATCTAATCCTAATCTTTGGTAGGAATAACTTGTGTAAATTGGCATATAGGAGCCTTCCCACTCTGATACCACTAATCTAATTTATGAAAACTAGATTACAATACCTGGTGTGATACCTACAGTATTGTAGAATTCAACATGAAAATTGAGAACAACAAGATTGCAAACCAAAAAAAACTGTCTCCATTCTATTCAAAATTGGAGTTTATACAATTCAGATGGATCCCAAGGGTCACAAAAATCCCTTGGAATTGAAATGAAGAGTCATCATAATATTCATTACAATTAAACTATTAAAACTATCAAAATTTATCAAAAAACTATATATAAAATTTAGGTCCTCTTGGAGAAGGCATAACTTTCTCATCCTAGCTTCGAATTATGAACCGTTTGATGCATCAGAAATATATTCAAATAATCTTGAACCAAATTTCAGAAATAGCGATGTTCCATCCCTATTTCCAAGCACAAATGGTGCCCAGAAATGCACTGAAGACCCTCAAAATTGCAATTTACTAAAACATATGAAATTTTGAAAAATTAGATTTCAGTATTTTCCCAATTTAATCCTAATCAGCGTTGGCCAAGAGGTGGCACAATGAGCACAACACCTTTCATCTACCTACTAGAGAGTTGATGATCACCCTAGAGGATGTCTATCAGATCCTCTAGGTATCTAGCCATGGTGATCCGGTGAGTATAATCATGTTGTTAAATGTGCATAGATGTAAAGTTTCCATATGATGAAAACTGACATGATTTTCTATCGACACAGGTATACTATGATCAAGATCCAACTGAGGGGTGACAGGCCATCCAGGACATGTTCTAGGATGTCACTATTATTGATAGACACCTCAATTGGGATCGATTAATGGAGGAGTTTGGTTGTGATTTCCCAATTCCATGCATAGTGTGCTTGATAGTAGCACAAGCATTGATCATAGACAGGAGCCAGAGAGGGTTCCCATTGGGCTGGGGTAGGTTAGTTTCCAATTTGATAGCACACCCATGATAGATGGCATGGGGACCAGCTATCCTAGTTGATATGTACCTCGAGCTCCATGAGATCATGTATAGGGATAGCAGGACATGGGCATGTGGTGCGGTCTTAGCAAAGGTATGGGCATGGGAGCACATCATCATTCTACACCCACATGTGTAGCCTAGGGAGTGGAGATGCCCATACATCTACAGGTACACAGGTTTCATTTCATAGCCCCATAGTAGAGATGTGACATACTATAGGAGGCTATTGGATGAGCTCACATCATTCGAGTGGAGACCATACAGGGCTTGTGAGCAGTGGAGTGACTGAGCATGGGAGCTAGGATATATGTTGTGTAGCCGGCCACTAGTAGGTCAGCACTCTGAGATTGTTGAGTGCTTCATCATCTCCCAGGTCTGGAGATAGTTTGGATAGTAGAGGGTGCCCAAAAAGATGACCACATATGCCCCAGTTAGGGATGAGGAGGGATAGTGATGGCTACCAATGCTGGACTACCAGCACCTACTATAGGACACCACAAGGATACACAGGGAGCCATGTGACTATCTCCTAGATATGGCAGATGTAGGTGTAGATGTAGTCTAAAGGGAAGAGTGGTGGAGGTATCCATTTCCATGGTTTACAGTTCCTAATGCACAACCGGTGGCATAGGGTGGTGATGGGAGTGATGAGTATGGGGGAGATGAGGGAGAGTGAGGGAGAGAGGATAGGGATCTTGGTTAGGTGGCCATAAATGGTCACAAAGATAGGGTTTTGATGATGAGGGAGATGATGCGGTGAGATTAGTTCACCAACAGGTGGATGCTGGGAAAGATCAGCCTATAGGGGGAGGAGGAGAGGATCTTAGGGCTAGAGTGCAGGTCTTGGAGACTGAGGTACAGTAGCTTAGGATCACAATTGTTGTGTGAGATCAGTAGCTAGTAGATACATGAGCTGAGATAGATCAGCAGGAGAGGGCAGCATAGGCTAATGTTGTAGAGATCCAAAGAGAGGTGGCGCGAGTCGTGTATTACCATGGATTATACATACAAGTTGTACCTACAACACAATGAGTGCCACTTTACTCTGAGAGGGCTGGGAGATCTAACATGGTACCAAATAGAACAACACCACCACCTCCACCACCACCACATGATGGGGAGAGTCAGACTTAGGTCTAGGGTGATTAGATGTATAGAGACATATCCTAGGACATCATCCTAATTTTGGATCCCACATTGTACTTTGTATTGTGACATACATATATATATGAGATTTACTAGATTTGTAATATATCTTGTGTATTTGTCCCAATTGTAATGGATGTTTCAATTTTATTGTCTTGGTATATTGCTCAAATGTATGATATATGCTTATATATGCTCATGTATAATCTCTCTCATAGATGTATGTTTAGTTCTCAAGTTTATGATGTAGACTCATGTTTCTAAAAATGATCTTTTTGATATAGATATGATGATAAGATTAACCCCTTATGATGATAGGAAAAAGGATGTGATGTGAAAGACAAGTAGTGAAAGACATGATCAAGAAAAGTGAAAGGTGAGTGCAGTTGACCGACAAGTCCGTGAAAGATGAAAGGAGAGCTCTCTCCATGTGCACGATGCAAAACTAATCTAACATGAACCTAAGAATGCAAGCTACTATGAAAAGTGGTTTACTTGCAAGGTTACAAAGCCATTAGTCTCTAATATTCATCATCAAGCATTATTGGTAGCATTGCAAGATCATACAATACACACTAGTATAACTATGTGAATCTGAATATGATCTATATCAGATAGATATATGGGAATCCCACCTAAGCATTAAATACATGTAGGTCAAGATGACTAGTGTAGTGAGGTTCCCTAGGTTTAATATGGAAATATTATACTCGCATCGAGACACAAGGAAAGTCAAGATGGCTATAAGTACACACTTGCAAAAAAAATAGTCAAGGATAATACATTGTAGATCCTAGTGTCAAGTGGAACAAGCATAAATGCTCATGATAGTTAAGATCAACAAAATATATCCACAGGTAGAAAACCAATAAAACATGTCCTCATGCCCCTAGTCTTCTAGTTTAGCATCATCAAAAACTATTAGGGAGAGAACACTCATCAAAGATATCATCATAGACAGCACACAAAGAAATAAATTTAATCAAGTCTCAGCGAGTCAAATGTTTAAGTGCATGTGTGCAGGTCATAGAGTCAAACTTTGAGTATCGCATCTACCAGTGGAAAATATCATATCATGGTAGATTGTGGGTAGGATATCTGATAAGTGTTGAGGAACACTTGACGCTAGGGTAGTGTTGAAAAACATTGTTTGCAAGATGTGTAAAGACCAACACATCCTCGAGACCAAAGCTAAAACAGTTATGCCCCCTAGACAAAGACAAAGACCAATTCCAAACCAAGGTAACAAGGTCAAGGCATGATGGAGAAAGGCTAAGTGTCGAGGATGCATGCTAAGAAACAAGGGTACAAAGGCCTCAAGTAGTGCCTATTTCCAAGTTTTCACCAGTTGGAGATTTTTATTTTATTTTATTTTTTTGTATTTTTGCTATCAAGGTACCTGTTTCTAGGTTTTCACCAAGGCATTTTTTCTATTTTTGTTTGAATTTTTTGCAATTTTTTTTTTTTTGTATTTTTTCAGGACTTTATATGCTTTTTAGAATTTTTTCAGCATCATATATGAATTTTTTTGGAATTTTTTCAGGATCAATATATATGTACAAAGGATGCCCCTAGACAAAACATGCATCATGGATAGAACTTCTTTAGGTGCAAGACATTGATAGGATCAGGGAGCCATTCTCCCTCTTTAGTAGACAACAAATAAGTACCTATTCCAAAAGTAGCAGTAATGATATAAGGTCCAAGCCAATTAGGTTTGAATTTTCCCTTTTTCTCTCTATGTTGTTGGTTCTTAGGGTTTTCTCGTAAGACAAGATCTCCCACTTGGAATTGTCTAGGGAAAACCCTTTTGTTAAATTCTTTGGACAAATGCTTTTGGTAGACCCTCATATGGTCAAATGATTCTTTACACTTCTCATCTAGAAGTTCTATCTCTTGGAGTCTCATGGCATAGTAGTCTTCATCTATCACTAGACCTTTGAGGGAAACACTAAGTGAAGGAATCTCCACCTCTAAAGGTAACACTACTTCAGCACCATAAGTAAGGGAAAAAGGAGTTGCCCCTGTAGGAATATGAATACTCATTCTATAAGCCCATAAGGCTGGATTTATCTATAGATTCCAATCTCTGCCATTCTTGTGAACTGTTCTATGGAGAATTTTGAGAATGGTTTTATTTGAAGCCTCTGCTTGTTCATTTCCTTGTGGGAAGTAAATTGAGGACCAATGTTGTTTTATCTTGAAATTATTGTAGAGTTGTTTAAGGTCCTTGTTTTTGAACTGACCTCCATTATCATTGATTATTTCAGAAGGCACTCCATACTGACAGATGATATGATTTAAAATAAACAAAGAAACTATCTTGCCTGAGGCAACAGAAAGTGGAACAACTTCTACCCATTTGGTAAAGTAGTCAGTAGCAGTGATGATAAATTTGTGTCCACCTGATGAGTTGGGATGAATCCTCCCAATAAGATCAAAGGCCCAGTGCTAAAATGGCCAATGAGAAATAGAAGGAATAAGCTCCCTGCTTGGAGCATGTATCAGGTTACCATGTTTCTGACACTTTTCACATGATTTAGCAAAAGCTAATGCATCTTTCTGCATGGTAGGCCAATAGTACCTAGCCCTAAGCAACCTTCAATCCATGAGAAGACCATTGGAATGTCCTCCACAAATGCCCTTGTGAATGCCAGCTAACACTTGATCGGACTCATACTTTTCCAAGCACCTAAGAAGTGTCCCATCTAAACCCCTCCTATACAGATCACCAAAGATAAGGGTGTGGTGAGAGGCATTTTGGGTTAAGTTTCTTCATTCAAAATGGTTGAAGGTTTTGGGAATAATGCCATCATGGAGATATGAGTAAATGGCACCATAGCGGGATGACTCATGGCCAACAAGGGTACAAATATCTTGGCTTTCTTGGGAGTCATAGATAGGATAGCATAGCTCTTCCACCAGGAATTCAAATCTAGACTCATGTTGTTCTAGATAAAGAAGTGAAGCCAATGTAGCCATAGCATCAACTACTTTATTCTCTACTCTAGGGATTTGTTGAAATGTAACAAAGGTTAAATATCTTCTCAATGAATCAACCATTTTCATGTAGGGTACCAATTTTTCATCCTTTGTTTGGTATTCTTCATTGAATTGGTTGATTATTAATTGTGAATCCCCATACATATGTAGCTCTGTGATTCTCCATTCTATAGCCATTTTGAGTCCATTTGTCAAGGCCTCATACTCAGCAATGTTATTTGTAGATGGGAACAATAGTTTATAGGACTTAGGAATTGTGTACCCATGAGGAGAAACAAATAACACTCTAGCTCCTAAACCATTTTGCATGAAAGAGCCATCAAAGAACATCTTCCATGTTCTTGGAGTCATGTACATTATGTGCTCATCTAGAAATTCAACTTGAATAGGCATGTTGTCTTGAATTGGGAAATCAGCCAATTGGTTTGCAATGGCTTGTCCTTTTATATCTTTACGCTCAACATACTCTATGTCAAATTCTGATAAGATCATCATCCACTTAGCAAGTCTACTTGTGAGAGCAGCCTTACCAAGCAAATATTTGAGAGGATCAATCTTTGCAATGAGGTGTATTGTATGCACAAGCATGTAATGTCACAACTTTTGGGAAGCAAACACCACCGCAAGGAAATATTTTTCAATACTAGTGTAATTAACCTCAATTGACATGAGAGTACAACTGATATAGTATATAGCTCTTTCTTTTCCAGTGTCATCAAGTTGAGCTAGTAATGCCCCCAAGGAAGATTTTGTTGCTGAAACATACAATATGAGTGGTTTTATTGGGATAGGAGGCATTAAGATTGGAGGATTGGCCAAGTATTGTTTAATTTGGTCCATGCTTTTCTAACAATCCTCATTCCAAACACATTTAACCCCTTTATGCAATGTATTATTGAAGGGTTGAGCTCTATTGGCTAGTTGTGAAATGAACCTCCTTATTGATTGAAGATGTCCCTGAAGACTCCTCATTTGGCTAATGTTTTTGGGAGGTGGCATATCCAAGATTGCTTGTACTTTCTCTGGGTCCACCTCTATTCCTTTGGCTGAAATGATAAATCCTGGAAGTTTTCCAAAGGTGACTCCAAATGCACACTTTTTTAGATTTAATCTTAGTTGAAACTACTCGACACAATCTAGAATGACTTCAAATATCCTAAGTGTGTATCCCTTTTTTTAGATTTTGCCAAGGTGTCATCTACATAATCTTCCATATTCTTATGAATCATGTCATAGAAGATATTTGTCATAGCTCTTTGATAAGTAGCTCTTGCATTTTTCAATCCAAATGGCATAACATTCCAGCAATAGGTACCACATGCACAAGTGAATGCAGTCTTTTCCTAGTCTTTAGGAGCTATTTTAATTTGATTATACCCAGAAAAACCATCCATCAAGGAATAGATCTCATAACCCGTGGTCATGTCCACTATCATATCTATGTTAGGAAGTGGAAAATCATCCTTTGGGCATGCTTTATTAAGATCTCTAAAATCTGTGCAAATGCAAATGGACTTGTCATGTTTTGAAACTGGTACAATATTGGATATCCATTCGGCATAATCAATGGCTCTTATAAATCCTGCACTGAGGAGTTTTTATAATTCAACTTTGACGAGAAGAGCTATGTGAGGATGCATTTTCCTCAATTTTTGTTTCACTAGTTTGATACCTGGAGCTATGGACAAGTGATGCATAATGAGATTAGTGTCCAACCCTAGCATGTTTGAGTAATTCCAAGAAAAATTAATCTTCTTGCTCTATAGGAACTTGGTATATGCTTCTTTTTCCTATGTTGATAGAGACTGAGCCAAATATACTATTTGTGGAGCCTCTTCTATACCCAAATTAATTGGCTGTGTAGGCTCAAAAAGCACTAAAGATCTATCTTGAAAGTAACTTGGGAGATGATCAAGTACCTCATCCTTAGGTGCCTCGAAGAGGTTTTAACCCTTGGATATGTCCTTTATTTTTAATTTTTTTAGTTTTGACACCGTCACAAAGTGGTTTTCACTATCAAAAATTTTATTCTTTTTTTCTTTATTTTTCATTTTGCAACTAAGGTACTTGATATCTAGTTTTGTCATGCTTGTAGTTGGTTCACTGGTGGAAGAGACTATGGACTCAAGGGCATTTAGGTAACATGCTATCTCATAGTCATTTTGGAATGTTAAAAGTTGAGGCTCTTGATAGCATTGAGACCAATCAATTCAGTGGGGATTGGCAAAGGGTAGATCAATGACGAGTTCAATATTGTGGATATGAATGGTATCATCTCTGGTGATTGTTGAGTTAGAGTCTGTCAAGTATCCCTCTAAGGTACTCAAATCAGGATTTATCCTACCAAGCGAAGCATCATCCACTAAAGAGACTTGCGGATTTGAATCCTCTAATCTTACACTAGAATCGGTAGCTACCTTAGGATGAGAACTATAAGTATGGACAACATCAACATCCATGTCAACTATGGAAGAATCATAGAGAGACTCCCATTCATATTTGTGTGATTCTGTATTTGAATCCTGACTAGGATGTTTACACCATCCATGTTTATGACACCTTGAGGTGGAGGCACTAATATCACCAAGGTTGACACCTTCTCGAGCACTAGTCGTGCATTGATGTTCTTGGATAGGATCTCCAAGAGTGAATTCTTCTTGTTCTAGACTTGAAACTATTGTATGGGTAGTTGAATTGTTTGAATCTCCCCAAAGGAGATTGGTGGAAGGAACCTAATCTTCACACCTATCATGTTGATTTGTCAAATTGGGTATGTAGTTTGATTCATCATCACTATCCATCATAGCAAGGATACGAACAGTTTTCTTTTCATGACTTTTAAACCCTAGGCCAACGGTCTTCTTAGACTTGCATCAAAAAAGAGTGTGATTGAGAGGTTTAGCCTTAGCGTCCAATCTGTGACTGAGAGGACCATGTCCTAGATAGCCCATATTTTCAACAAGAGTGTACCCTTGTCCATATGCCTTAGGAGAGGGAGAGAAGTTCTCATTATGCTTGTATTTTTCCTCTTTGTAAATCCAATCTCTAACAGCCACATCTTCCTTCTCGTCCTGGATAGGCACTGAGGACTCCACAAATGTACCAAAAAAAGTCATGGCTGAAGATGAAGCTCGCATCTCTTGTGAAGGTTTTTCGTAAGACCTGGGTGAGACTGGCAGTTTAGTAAAATAGTCAAGTTGATACCCCCCCAATAACAAGGTCTATGGACTTGAACTTATTCTTGCACTGTGCTAGAGTTGCATCAAAATCCTCTACTTCCCTATTGAGAGGAACATGAGTCCCTACAAAAATTGCATTTACAGATAATGTGCTATCCCTGGGTATATAGACTTCTACTCCATTATAGGGAAACTTAACACATTGGTGGTATGTGGACGACATTGCTTGCATGTCATGGATCCATGGTCTACCAAGTAGGATATTATATGCTAGAGGACCAACATCAACAATTTGGAACAAAATGTCCTTTTCAATAGGGCCAATCCTAATAGGAAGGATGGCCAACCCTTTAGAACTTCTCTCTGCCTCATCATAGGCTTTAATGGTAATTTTCTTCTGAGTATCAATAACTTTCTTAGAATAACCCAGTATCTTCAACAGACTCAAAGAACAAATGTTGAGCCTAGCACCCTCATCAATCAACACACGCCTGACATAGGTCTTGTGAATAATGACTTCGATATGAAGGGCAAGATTATGTGGATGGCTCAAAGCTTTGTCATCTTCTTCTAAGAATGTTAGGTAATGAGGGTTGGCAAGGTGGTTAACCATGTTCTGGAATTGGTCAACATCTATGTTGTTAGGAACATTTTCTACATGCAAAGCATCCTCAAGTATTTTTTTATGTCTTGGAGACAATTCCAAAAGCTCAAAGATTGAGATTTGAGCTGGCATTCTTTGTAGCTAATCAACAAGGTTATAGTTCAACTTATGATTCATAACTAATTTGGTGGTGACATTTTTGGATGTTACTTGCTTGGGTTTGCTGGATTGGTTGGACTTAGGACCTCTAATAACCACAGGACCTTGGATTTGACTTCTTGTAATAGCGTTAAGAGCTTGGGATGACCTTTAAGAGTGAGGAACCCTAAGCACCACAATAGGTTCTTCATCAAATATAGGAGGAGAGCCCACATCATAACCATAAGGATCCTTATCTCTCATCATGTTGAGACTTTGCTCCACAACCTCAAGCATATCGACCACATTTTCTATAGCTATGTAGGTATAGTTGATTTTGGCCTTTCCATTCTTTGGTTTAGAGGTTTCCCCCTTCTCATATTTGGGCAAAGGCTCCTTGAATGCCTTATGGTCTGCATTGGTGTTCAACCCATCAATTTAAATTTTTCCACTCTTAATAAGATCCTGAATAATGTGCTTAAGTTTCCAGCAATGTTCGATGTCATGTCCAATGCCATTATGGAATTTGCAGAAAGCTTTTTCATTCCACCAATGTGGCTTAACATCAAGTATGCAAAAATTTTTTGGATCTTACGGTTGTGCAAGCTTATTGGAAATAATCATCTTGAAAACATTCTCATATGAGTCACCAAGTTTAGAAAATTGTTGCCTCTCCTTTTTAGGCTTATCCTGATACTTTGGTTTATGCTCTTGTTGGTTGGAGGATGTGTTGAGCTTCATAGCTTGAACTGCACTAGACAAATGAAGGAAACCTTGATCCTTGGGTTGAGAAGAGTCCACAACTCCATCATTGACTACTTGTTTGTTCTTGTTCTAGTGTGAGTTCTTGCCTTTGTCCTTACTAGAGTTGTTAGTATTTTGACCATTGCTGTTATTGTTATGTTTGGTCGAAATCCCTTGCTCTTTCAAGACATCCTCAATTCAACATGTGGTTTTGACCATAGTGTCGAAGGAATCAAAGACCATCTTCTGAACCTCATACCATATTTTGGGCACCAAATTACTAATAATGATATCAATCCTTTCATGCTCAAGAATAGTCCTAGAATAGCGAGAGCACAATCATCTCCATCTTTGTAAGAAGGTAACAAAGGATTCCCCTTGGTTCTACTTCAAATTGCATAAGTCTAACATAGTGACTAATCTTGACAAGTTGTATGCAAAATGTTGAACAAATCTATGGACAAGTTATTTGAAGGTTTTTATGGGAGGGGTTATGTTGGTAAAGCACTCCATGGCTTGGCCCTTGAGACTCCTCGGAAACAATCTCATAAGATAGGAGTCATCTTGGTGAAACTCAAAACTCATGATGTAGAACTGATGCACATGATCATGTGGATCCCCATTGCCATCATACTTGTCATACTAGGGGATTTCAACTTTTCTAGGAAAATCCTTCATACTCACACTCTTGTCAAAAGGATTGGGACAAATAGAGTCAACTGAAAAGGAAATTTTAGGTGCAAACACCTTTTCCATCATATGCTTGAGTTGTTTAATCTCCTCTTCTTGGGATGGACCTTGTTTCTTGATTTTCCTATCCACGTCAAAGTTGTAAGGGACTCTGGCACCCTTGTTAATCAAGCTCTCTAGGAACTTATCCTTGTTTTGATCTAGATACTTCTCCACATATTGTTGGAATAGTGGTTCTTGTTGCATCCTCATAAAGTCTTGATCATCAAAACTTGCACTACTTCCTCCATGTTAGGAGCTATGATGAGCTCATTGGGAGGGTTGTCTCGAGTTCCTAGGAGGTGTTTGTCTCCTATGTTGTGAAATCCTTCTTCCTCTAGGACTAGGAGATCTTGAAGGGGTCCTTGACTGCCTTCTACTTCGTGGGGTTCTTGAAGGAGTAGATGGTGGAGAGTTGTTTCCACTGTTGGTACCCCTGTTATTGAATTGGTCATTGAGTTGTTGGGCTAAAATCCTATCTTGTTCTTCTTGAAATGCTTTTCTTTTCAATTCTAACAAGGCTTGTTGCTCCGCCTCTAGGAGTCTAAACCTTTCTTCTTTAGCGGCTTGTTCATCCAAAAAGGCTTTCTTTTCACATTCAATTATTTTGAGCCTTTCATTCACATACCTTGAGGTTGTTTTGAGTAGAGAGTTGGGCCTTGAATTTTAGAACAAGTCGTTAGTAAATGCTGCATTCACATGAGCATCACTAGATTCATTATTTTGGTCTTCATGTTGTGACCATTCATCTTGGTGAGCTCATCTTGTATACCTTTCAGCTCTTTGATGGGCATCTAAATATCTTGTGTTGATAGGGGGTGATTCTGGTTGATTGTCATCACCAAATAGCATGGTATCCCTATGTCTTTGGAAAATGTCATCAAGATTTTGATCCATTGCTTCTCTCTCTTTTCTAGTCACGGTGTAACTCATGTCCATATCTAATTGAGAAGGTGCTAAAGAGGTACTCAACTCACTAGGATTTCTCTTTAGGTCAAACCAAGCTTCAGACTCACTCCTAGGAGATTGATCAAAGACGGGCTCTTTTCCCTTTTTCTTTTGATGAGTTTGGACTAAGGGTAACTGATCAAAGACAACTTGAGGTCATTTTCCTTGACTGACTTGACACCTTGTCATAAATGACATGAAATAAAAGATCCTTGGTGATAAGATGACCCTACAAAATGTCAATACCAAACTAGGATAGTAAAAGTGTTCAATTGTCCAAAAAGAGATGGTAAGATAGAAAATTGCAAAAGGTGTAAACCAACACTACCATAGAGGTGCCCAATCAAAGGATAAGTATCCTAGCACATATGGATCAGGAGGATGGATTTACCCAAATTATATTTGAAATTGAAATTGATTTTTGATGGAAGTGAATTAGACAAGAGACTACTAAGACTTTCCAAGTGTGTTGCCAAAGAATCTAAAGGTTTACTTTTTCAACAAGGATGACTTCTAACTTACCGATTCCAAACAAGATCACTTTGTAAAATCAAAGAATACTAACTCAAGGGGTCAAAACACAGGAACCCAAGGTACAAATAGGTTTCCAACTGCAAGGTAAGAGACCTACTAAAATCTGGATTGACCACAGGAAGGCTGGAAGTGGCATAAATCAGACAGACAACAAAAAGACCCTGTGCAATAGTTCATAGAATACTGGGATGATATAATCTAGCCAGGCGATATTTCTTATAGAGGTTATGTGATAGTTTCCAGGAAGCCTGTGCGATAAAATCCAGGCAAGCTGTGCGATAATTTTTTAGCAATGAAGTATTGCATGATAAAACTTAGAACGATGTGCGATGATATTTCAGGATCATACGACTATTGACCAGTAAGTGTAAAAATTCTAGTTTTAAAGGGTAATTCGATCAAAGTTGCAATTTGATGGTTGGATTTTTTGATTTCAAACACAGTACTAGTAGTAATCAAACAAGTTTGCGAATAGTAGGTGATCAAACATGTCATAAAACACTTGCACAAGGGTGAAAGAAACCTTGCCAAGATAAGTAATTGTGATATCAAAGAAAGAAAAAATCCTATGAATGCTACCGTGATGTTTGATGTTTTAGAATGTTTACATGGGTAGATCACAGTGAGAACACTTCAAGCACTTACTAGCCTAAAAAGACAAAGGCTCAACACTTAACAACTTGGCCCACACTTGATGTCCCATTGCCTCACACAAAGTGGTTTCCCACAATAGATATTGGCTTTGTCATGGAAGTGCCAATGACACAACCAAAGGAACACAGATGGTGAGTAATCTTGGGGTGATCCAAGTTAGTCCACTAGGATCAATCCTTGCACCAAGAAGATAAGCAAAAAAATAGGGTGGCTTCTATCTATGGTTCTTAGTAAGGGCTTCTATTCGTAATACCCCTCTTGCTTCCCAAAGGGACTCATTACCTTGCGGCAAGTGATGGACATCGTGGCCACAAGAGTACCTTAAGCATTCTTGCCTAGCATTTTCCTCTTGGTCACAATCCCACAAGTACTCACACTAAGAGAAGACAAGTACTACATCTACCAAGGTTTTGTGTCCTTGCTAGCCTTGAGTTTGTAGTGGGTCGGAATAGCCAGCGAAAAGCTTGTCCCCACTTGGGTCCTTCCTCTTGATTGCTCAAGAGCAGGCCCACTAAAGGATTCTAAAACTAAACAAAGAGTGGATCAACCTTTGAGTGTCAAGATTTCTAGTTCACCTCAAGGGTGAAGAGCATACTCTCCTAGCTCAAAAATTTCTCCCAAACACACCAAGGAAAGGTTCAATTACCCTCTTGCCTTCAAAATCCAAAGATGGGTCAAGATTTTTGTTTCACCACAAGGATGAAGAGCATATTATCCTACCACCAAAAGATTCTTACAACAAGATATTAAGTGCCTATGAAAAGAAAAAACTAGTATATGCCACACTCAAAATGAAAGTAATAAACAAGCACTTGATTGGTTTTTATGCGTTGGGCAGCCCTGCAAAAACAATTAGTAGCCCTTCTGCATTTGGAGCTTTGACATGCATTCTTTTAAGAAAATATTTAAAGCAATGAAGGCACCTACAAGCACAACTTGTTAGCCCTACAAAGGTTAGCACAATAAAATCAAGAATAATCTGCAAATAAACCTCTGTTCTACCACAACAAATCAGAAACCCAAAGCAAATAAATCAAATCTTGCAAAGAAATGTCCAAAATTACTCACTGCCAGGCCTGTGTGATAGTTTTGTCAGAGAAAGAATCGTATGATACATCTCAGTATACTAGTGCGATACTTTCTCTCTATATGATACTTCGTGCTACCTATATGCGATAGAGTATAAAACACTGGTGCGATAGAGTCCTGTATAACCGAATGATACTTTTACTAGAAAATTATCACATGGGTATGTAATAAAATGTCACATGATACTGGAAAACTATCACACGATAATCTGTCAGAAAAAATACAGAGCTGAAATAGCAAGCAAAATGATGACAAAAAATTGACAAAAATGCATAAAAAGGACAAAACAAGTGTTCTACCCCACAGTGGGCACCAAAAATGTACACTCAAATTGTGCACTTCTCTAAGTCATTACTTCCAAGATAATCTATGAATTGGAAACCTTGAGAAAGTGACCTAGAGCTCCCTAGGCATGGAGTCGCAAGGATATTAAGAATGCTCTCAGCTAGAGCTATTAAGTCTATAACCTTGCTAGTAAACCAAACAATGGTAGATTGAATGAGACAATGACAAGAATGCCAATATCCTCAAGAATCAATAATGTAAATGCAATTCAACTATGCTAAGAATGAAGATGCAAGAATGCAACTATGCTATGAAAATGGAAGTATTACAAGCCTTACTAATTAAGCTATGTGAGCTAAGCTAGAACTTAAAAGGAAATCTAAACTAAGAAAGCATAAACATGAAGTTATGATGAAATAATGAAAGTTAGAATGCATGAAGATCTCCAAAGCTCCAAAGTCTCCAAGAAATCCTATAGCATAAGATTAGTATTCAAAAGTGGGATCCTAGAATGAGAAAAGAGCTCTCCTTTTAAAGTAATTGAAAAGGAATGGACCATGGAGATTAAGAGGCAAAAGATTTAATCAAGGGTGGGGCTTGAATGAGGAGAAATCCATGTGCACAAGTCTACTCCAATGAGAAAATAAGAGTTGACTTTTATGTCCCATATGAGACAAAAAGGCCTTTTCTTCTTTTTATAAAATAAGAATAATGCTTTATTTGGGCAACTTAGGATAAGAGGAAAGTGGGGGCTTTTTATTTAATAAAAGGGGAGGGAATTCCTTTTAATTAAATAAAGACTTAGGATAAATGGTTAGCCCATAGAATATAATTGAATAAATGATAAAATTAGGAATTGATCAAAGAAATTAATATAATTGAAAATATTGATTTTTGAAAAATATTGATTCAGGGATTTGATAAATTGTTGAATGGGGGCCCAAAGTCTAGGCGACCATTTTAGGGTGCATACACCAGCATCAACTTTGGGCTCGTATTCTCACCCATAAGTATTTTCTAGATATTGATGTGGTTGAAGTTCACTGCTTTCCTCTACAAGGGAGAGGATGTATGATTTGGAATACGCTAAAGTTTGGAGCTCAATTGGCTAAAGATGGTCTCTTTTAGATTTGTCATTTGGGATCACAAGCTTTATTTTGGCTTGACACTTGGGAAGGGTACCCTCGTATCATTTTCACTCATCCTCAGCTTCATGCCCTCTATCAAAATTTTAGTGCTATTGGTTGGGACATAGTTGATTTTTATAAGATAGGGTGTGTTAGAGGTTTGGCTCCTTCCTTTCATTGGAAACACCCTTCTAAATGGCCTCCAGGAGGATCTGAGGAGGATAGGAAGGAGTTGTTTCAAATTTTGCAATCTCATGAGTGTACTACTTTGGTTGGTAATAACGT
This sequence comes from Chamaecyparis obtusa, assembly GCA_027943335.1. Lineage (NCBI taxonomy): Eukaryota > Viridiplantae > Streptophyta > Pinopsida > Cupressales > Cupressaceae > Chamaecyparis > Chamaecyparis obtusa. The sequence goes on from BSBK01003980.1 coordinate 156,274, forward strand.
TCTTGCTTGGGACAGCAAGGATTCTTCTGGGAAATTTTTAGTGTCTACGGGATATGTTGAACTTCTCCAGTAGACATTGGGGGACATTCAAGTGCCTTGGTGGAAGCAAGTCTGGTACAAGTTTTTCTGGCCCAAATGCAATTTTTTATGTGGTTTGTGGTCCATAATCGATTCCTTACATGGGATAATTTATGCAAGTGTGGCTTCCAAGGAGCTTAAATGTGTGTTGTATGATAGACTAGTGAAGAAAATGTCTCTCATCTCTTTTTCCAATGCTCTTTCACTAGACATATTTGGCATTCTTGGTGGAATGTGTGGAACCAATCCTGTTGGCATATTTCCTCACTGGAAGAATTCTTTGATCATTGGGGTAAGGCTCATGTCAAGACTTCATTTCTTTAAGTTTCCTGGACTCTTGGACCATCCTTTATTATTTGGCATATCTGGTTAGAGAGGAACCATCATATATTTAAGGATGAGTTTTTGGAGGTTCTTCACTTATGGTGGAAAATTATCCATTCTTTGGGGGAAGCTGTTTCTGCAAAATGTGACACTTTTGAGGCCATGGAACCAAGGGAGGATATTTTCAATAATCGCCTGAATATCCCCCCCTCACATGGAAAACTGCTAAGAAAGATGTGTAGATATCCCTTGCGAAAGATAAATAAGGTGGGGAAGTGGAGTGCCCCTCCGCAAGGTGTTCTTAAAATCAACATGGATGGGTCTTTCAAGGGCAATCCAGGCCCTACTGGCATTGGTGGTGTTGGCATAGATAGTAAGGGGGATGTTGCATTTGTGTTTTCAATTTATAAAGGTCATCACACTAACAACTTGATGGAGGCCATAGCTATTTTGTATGTTGTGAAGAATGCTTGTGACCTTGGTTGGAGAAGGCTTATCTATGAATCCGACTCACAAGTGGTGATACGTCTATTGAATCAGCAACATTATGAAGTTTTTAGTTGTTAGTTAGCTTTGATTGCGGACCGGATTCATAATTTGTGTACTTCTTTGGAGTCTATTACTTTCACTCATATTCCTAGGGAATGGAATAGTGTTGTTGGTTGTCTAGCGAAGTGGGCTTCTGACCATGTGTAATTGGAACATTGTTGATAAGACACAACTTTTGATGGGCTTGTCCCGTCAATTTGATCACTTGGTTGATCTTGATAGGGCTGTTTGATACCCTTTCTCTATTTTTTCTTATTTCTCTTTCAATTTGAATAAATTTTCACCCCTCCTTTATTTCTCAAAAAATGAAAAATTTTGTAGTACACATTCAATGGTTGAAGATTTTGGTAGAGAAAATGCTCACATCTAATTGGGGGTTTGTACTTACTACTTCCAATAACACAAGATATTTGTGTACTTATGTAGATTTCCTTTCTCCAATATACTCTTTGATGGAATTGCCAACTATCTCATAATAAATATAGGTCTTTTGTTTTATTGATTTTTTTTAAAAACAAAAAAATTGTGATGATTATTTCTACTATTAGCCAATAGGAGAAAAAATAAATAATTTTATTTTGATTATTTAAATATCTATATACATTCAAACTATAGAATTGTATATGAATTCTTAAAATTGTCAAAAGTGATTGGTCAATTAAAAATAGCATATGCATCTAACAGATGCATAAGTATCCCGCCTGTGGGTAGGAGCTAATGATTCTAGTGAGCTATTTCAATGAGCATCCCCAGACTTAAAAGGGTCTAAAGTTCCTTGACATGTACAGTAAGAATTTAGAAGTTAGAGTGTGCACATCTTCAAAAAAAGAATAATTGAAAAGAAATTACTGGAACTGAAAGTCTCTCCAAGTATCTAGTACATAGAGGGGACATTCAAGTTTGACAAGTTGGAGTGTGACTTAAAAAATTACCTCAAAAACAAAATAGACTATAAGACTATTTTTTTCAACCAATAAGAGAGCTCTAAATTATATTTTTTAATTTACAAATATAATAAATATGTATTTATACTATAGAAAATATTAATTTGATAAGAAAGAATAAAGATAATTAATTTTAATTGGTGGAAACAAGTTTTTTAATCACTAGTTAACAAAAACTCATTGCAAGATTACTATCGATAGTGTAAGTACTAAAATTTGATAGTTTGAAAGGATATTATCACTTTAAAATGGAATAACAGTTGATTTGGGGTCGTCTAATTAAGACTCTAATTCATGAAAAAAGTATATCATGATTACGAGAATCAAGATCTTTCTCTTTTTATGTTTAAATGCAAATTATAAGTTGTTCAATTTTGTTTAAATATATAAGAGGATGTGATAATTTGAATTTAAAGTTTAATTATAATAGTTAATTTAATGCTTTCTTGTAATGAGATTTTTTATTATTCATATGATAGAATTGAAGGTTTCATATAGATTAAATTATAGTAATTAAGGGTCTTTTTGGTTGCTTGAATATGCCTGGAATTGGCATTATCTAATTCCCAAGTTTGTTTCTTCCATGTTTGTGTCCATCCAAAAAAATTGGAATTGGAATTTAAAAATTCCTATTTTTCTCCAAAATAGGCATATACATCTTCTACCCAAATAGGTAGAATTTGAATTTTGAATTCCAATTCCAAATTTTGTCTCGGAGATGTAAGGAAACTCAGGTGCGGAAACAACTTCCTAAACTAATCTCTAAAGGAAAGTATTGTGCAAAATCTATTGAAATCCTTACAATTTCATATTCGTTAAGCTACTTAACAATAATATTGTAGCATATACCATACATACAAAAAATAAATAGAGAAGATTGAAACACATAAACACAAAGATATGCCGGTGGGGAAAAACCTTTCGGTAAAACAACCCCACCCCTCCAAAACCTACACAATGTATTATCTTCAACACAAAGACTACAACACACTTGCAATGCAAGTTCTTTCAAGAGATGAGAAACTAGTCTAGCTACATAATAGTACACCTATCAAAACTTATGTCTCTCCCATAGAAGCAGCATCATATATATAGACTCCTCAGGACCCAAAAAATACCCATAAAAGGAGTTTGGTGTCCAACCACCAAGACCCATGCACAAAGCCACATGTACATAGCTGTTACATGCAATCCCAAGAATATGCATCCATCCCTAGAATAGACTATGACAGCTTGTCATAGAATCTGCCAAAAATAACGGTCACAAGAGGAGTGTAAGAGAATCCGTCATACCAGCCTATTTTTGGCATATTCTCTTACACACACAAACCACTCCTTCTTGGGTGCCCAAATAGGCCCAAGTCATAATAGTTTCTTACACCTATCATAGCACATTCCTTAAATAGCTCTTATGCATCATTGGAATCCGTCATGACCATTTCAGTCATGATCTCCTTACGCACAAGATGCCGACACATCAAGTGGAGTGACACATCAACATGACAACTAGACATGTACACTCACACTTAATTTCATTATTTGCAAAAAATACATTTACAAAACAAATAATAAGAATAGGAATTATCCAAGGTTGAGACACCTTATTCCTAACATTCTCCCACTTGTTGAACACCTTGTAAGAGCAACAAGAACATAACAGGAACTTAACTGCTATAGGCCAAAAGGCCCATAGACTCTGAACACCATCTGAACTTCTTAGTGCCCACTATTTTCATTAATGCATCTGCAACATTCTTCACAATATCTACCTTCTCCAAATTTACGTTTCCATCTTCCACCATATCTCTCACAAAGTGAAACTGCACATCAATGTGCTTCGTTTTTGCATAGAAAGTTGGATTCTTCACAAGGTAAATAGCACTCTGACTATCACACCAAATAGTAATATGTTTTGCATCAACACCAACATCAAAACATAATCTCCTAAGAAAAATGGCTTCCTTACAAGCATGAGTAGTAGCCATGTACTCAGCTTCTGTAGTGGACAAAGCAACCATAGGTTGTTGCTTACTCATCCAACCAATGGCACCACCAAACATAGTGAGCACATAAGCACTAGTGGATCTCCTATTGTCAATATCACCTACCCAATCTGAATCCACAAACCCATGAATAAAAACTAAATGCGGAGATCCAAAAGAGTTACCATGATAACATATGGAGTAATCTGATGTACCCATCAAATATCTGAATACTCACTTAATTGCATCCCAATGTACCCGTCCAGGGTTAGCCATGAACTGACTCAGGACTCCCACTACTTGGGCAATGTCTGGTCTACTACAGACCATAGCATACATAAGACTGCCAACTGCACTAGCATAAGGTACTCTACTCATGTCCTCCACCTCACTAGGAGATTTTGGACAATCATCTACAGATAATTTTGTTCCCACAAAAATAGGAACACAAAGTGGTCTACAATCTGCCATGCTGAACCTGTCCAGCACAAACTTCACATACTTACTTTGACTCAACCAAAGTTTTTTGTTAGACCTGTCTCTACTGATTTCCATACCCAAGATGTACCTTGCTACCCCAAGATCTTTCATCTCAAACTATGCTAACAACTGAGATTTAAAATAAAAAATCATACCCTTACCCTTCCCAAACAACAACATATCATCAACATATAATGCAACAATAAGAAGATGATCATTTTCAACTCTGAAATAAACACAATGATCTAATTTCGATCTTAAAAATCCAATTGACAACACAAAGGCATCAAACTTAAGGTACCACATCCTAGGAGATTGCTTCAAACCATATAGGGATTTCTTTAATCTACAAACTAAGGATTCTTTACCTTTAACAATGTAGTGCTCAGGCTGTGACATATAAATCTCTTCCTCCAAATCACCATGAAGGAAAGTTGTCTTCACATCCATGTTTTCTATCTCTAAATCATACGATGCAGCAAGAGATAACAAAAATCTAATGGATGTCAACTTTGCAACAGGAGAGAATATTTCACCATAATCTATTCCCTCTACCTGTGAATACCCCTTTGCAACCAATCTAGCTTTGTACCTTTCAACACTACCATCTGCATAGAATTTCTTCTTGAACACCCATTTATAGCCAACAAATTTTCTCCCTTTAGGCAAAGGTACAAGGTCCCAAGTTTTTTTTTTCTCCAATGAAGCCATCTCATCATCCATAGCCTCAATCCAGGAACCTACATCTTCCATGCCCAAAGCCTTTTTCACATATCTAGGCTCATCAGTGTTAGTAATGAAAGAAAAGGCACAACTACAATCTAACATAGAATAACCAAACCTTTCTGGTTGCTTTCTTTCTCTCGTGGATCTCCTCAAGGGTTGAAGTTGAGGTTTTTCTTCCTCTTCTTCTGAACTATCAGAGCTGTTAGAGCTCTCTTCATCATTAGACCCAACATGGTCCCTCTGTTCAGTCTTCTCAGGGGTAGGAGGCAACTGAACAAAATCTTTTTCCTTTTCTTTTTCATCTAGTTGTAGCACAATAGGAGAAGATGTTATCTCTCTAAAAATAACATTTCTACTATACAACACCTTACTAGTCATAGGATCCCAAAGCTTGTATCCTTTCACACCAACACTATATCTGATGAAAATACATTTGACAACTTTGTTTTCCAACTTAGATCTTTTCTCCTTTGGAACATGTGCTTAAGCTTCACAACCAAAAACACAAAGATGTCTAACTGAAGGCTTCTTACCATACCACACCTCCATGGGTGTCTTACCAACAAGAGCTAATGTAGGAGATCTATTAACCAGATAGCAAGCAGTGGCCATAGCTTTGGCCCAAAACCTTTGTTGTAAACCAGCTCCACTAAGCATACTCCTAGCCTTCTCCATCAATGTCCTGTTCATTCTCTCTGCAACTCCATTTTGTTATGGGGTATAAGGAGTTGTCTTATGCCTCTCGATATCTCATTCTTTACAGAACTGTTCAAACTTTGCTAAGAAAAACTCACCACCATTGTCAGTTCTCACACACTTAATCTTCTTACTAGTCCGATTCTCTACAAGGGCTTTAAATTCCTTGAGCCGAATAAAGACTCGTGTCTTACTTTTAAGGAAATAAATCCATATCCTTCTACTGTAATCATCTATGAAAGATACAAAAAATATAGACTTGGAGATTGAAGGAACTTTTATAGGACCAAATACATCAGAATGAATAAGATCCAAAACATCATAAGATTTGTGAGAACTAGAGTAAAACTGAACATGATTTTGTTTACCATAGACATAGTGTTCGTAGAAGTCAAACTCGAGATTGCAATCATTTAACCCCTGAATGAGGTTTTTATTTTTTAGGGTTCTGAGACCCTTCTCACCAATGTGGCCAAATCTCATATGCCACAACATCATCTTTTCTGTAGGAAGCTTGCCTTCCAAAGTGTTTGCACCCTTAGGTACACTTACTGCACTGCCATCAGAACCCATTGCCACAGTCTTCTTTACTACTTGTTCAGATAGTGGGGATGAAGTGATAGCCACTCTCTTCTTTGAAATAGAAGAACTATTTCACTGAGAAATGCATGCTTCAAGATGAAACAAAGTACCTCTCCTAGTACCTCTAGTGAGCACCATAGAACCTCTCATCATCTTGCATCCATCTTTCGAAAAGACAACTTTCACACCTACATCATTCAGCATACTTATAGATAATAGGTTTCATGCCAAACCTGGAATGTGCATAACTCCGTTGATTCCCTTTACTCATCCATCAGGAAATCTGATAGTGACCCTTCTACATCCAACTATCTTTAGGTGAGAATCATCACCCAAGTACACCTTTCCACCATCGAACTCTTCATATTTTGAGAACCAGTTCCGATGAGAGGTCATGTGAAAAGAAGCACCTGACTCAACTAACCACACATCATTAGATGCATGGGCTACCAAAGCTACAATAAAAGAATCTCCATCTTCTTGATATTTTTTGAAAGCTGAATTTGAGCCTTTCTTCTTCTTCTTCTATTCTTTGCAGTCCCTCTGGAAGTGCCCAGTTTTATCATAGTTCCAACATTTCACCTTGGACTTTCCAAGAGTCTTAGAACTCCCATGAGCTTTGGATCTACCCTTCTTTGACTTGTTTTCATTCTTCTTTCCTCTGTCGTTGGATCTCCCACGAACAGCAAGGGCTTCCTTAGATGAATTTGAAGTCTTTCTTCGCATCCCCTCAGATAGCACTGAAGACACCACATCATCCATATGGAATGTGACTATAGTACTTCCGAGAGCCATCACAAGATGGTCCCATGAATTTGGCAAGGAACAAAGTAGGGTCATACAATGATCCTCCTCCTTGATCTTGGCACCAGATGATGCCAACTGTGGAACTAATAAATTGAATGCATTGAGATGATCAGTTACGGATCCTCCTTCCTCCATTCTTAAAGAATAAAACTTCTTTCTCAAGAACAACTTATTCACCAGAGATTTGGCCTGATACACAGACCCAATTTGTTGCCACAAAGAATTTGCAGTAGTCTCATCAAGAACATTCAGAAGAATGACATCTTCTAGACAGAGTCTGATGAGACCCTTAGCCTTCTAGTCCTTGATCTCCCAATCTACTTGAGATATCACTATAGGTTTCACATCAAGTGAAGTAGCCTCCCATAGATCATGGTCTTCAAGCATGTCTTCCATCTTGAGTTTCCACAACTTGAAATTAGTGCCATTAAATTTCTCCACCTCCATTCTACTGTATGAGGAACTTGCCATCTCAATCTGCAAATTAGATTCAGAATGCTCTGCACAAAACTCCCACTCAACTTGAGATTAGCTCAAAAAACCCTACCCAACAACTAGGATCAAAAGTTGATTAGGCTTTGATACCACTTGTAAGGAAACTCAGGTGCAGAAACAGCTTCCTACACTAATCTCTAAAGGAAAGTATTGTGCAAAATCTATTGAAATCCTTACAATTTCAGATTTGTTAAGCTACTTAACAATAATATTGTAGCATATACCATACATACATAAAATAGATAGAGAAGATTGAAACACAAAAACACAAAGATATGCCGGTGGGGAAAAACCTTTTGGTAAAACAACCCCACCCCTCCAAAACCTGCACAATGTATTATCTTCAACACAAAGAATACAACACACTTGCAATGCAAGTTCTTTTAGGAGATGAGAAACTAGTCTAGCTACATAATAGTACACCTATGAAAATTTATGTCTCTCCCATAGAAGCAGAATCATATATATAGACTCCTCAGGACCCAAAAAATACCCATAAAAGGAGTTTGGCGTCCAACCACCAAGACCCATGCACAAAGACACATGTACATAGCTGTTACATGTAATCCCAAGAATAGGCATCCATCCCTAGAATAGACTATGATAGCTTGGCATAGAATCTACCAAAAATAATGGTCACAAGAGAAGTGTGAGAGAATCTATCATACCAACCTATTTTTGGCATATTCTCTTACACACACCAACCACTCCTTCTTGGGCACCCAAATAGGCCCAAGTCATAAGATGGCCTTACACCTGTCATAGCACATTCCTTAAATAGCTCTTACGTGTCATAGGAATCCGTCATGACCATTTCAGTCATGATCTCCTTACGCACAAGATGCCGACACATCAAGTGGAGTGACACATCAAAATGCCAACTAGGCATGTACACTCACACTTAATTTCATTATTTGCAAAAAATACATTTACAAAACAAATAATAAGAATAGGAATTTTCCAAGGTTGAGATACCTTATTGCTAACAGGAGACTGCGAGCATTCAAGTGTTGATTTTTACCATTTTTGTGGGCGCAAAAGTTTCAGACATTGAATCCATTTCTAGGACTTTTATTCTTAAGTTATATGCTGAGGATCTGCATTCACATTCATGGAAGGTGTTTTCTTCCTATGGAAAGAAGTATGTTTTGATAACCAATCCACGCATCATGGTGGAGGCATTTCTGAAAGAGTATTTCGGGACTGCTTTGGTGATTGGGACCAAGATTTCTTCGGTTGGAGGATGGGCAACTAGGTTTGTTAAGAGGCATGGTGTACTCGTGGGTAGCAATCTAAGGTTGATGCTTTGGTGAAGGTCATGGAGGGAAATAGACTTTTACTATGTTCAATCTAGTCAAATTATTAATTGCTTACGAATCAACATAACTTATGCTATATTAGTTATTCAATATCTCTATGAAAACTCCTCTAAAATTGTGCATATTTCCAAAAATGAAAGGTGAAGATTTAATGGATGGATTGGAGTACATAACTATCATTGGTCTTCAAAACAATGCCTCTCTCTATCAGTATTGTGTATGTGCAAGATCATGAGGGGCCAAAAACTGGCGATCTCAGTTCAAAACTTTAACAATGTAGCTAACGACTTTTTTTTCACCCAATTTTGATAAAATGAAAAGGGTATCTTAAGGAGATTATCAGCTTTCTATCGATATAATTGCTGTCAAATTTTGAATTCGGTTAGTAATTATTAGTTATTTTCTAATTGAGCTACCTCTAAAGTGTTGATTTATATACTGATTGAAAAATGACTATAACTTTCAGACGGTATAACATTTTTCAAATCTGAAAAATGCATCACATTCTATGCTTCACCTACTATAAGGAAAAATAAATAAAAATTGAATTTTGTAAAGTTTTGAATGAGTTAAGGTGGTCAGACACGGGAGTTTTTTTATTCTGAAAATGTTGTAGCAAAAAATTCATAATTAATTATTTTTTTGGAATAAAATTACAAAAAAATATGCGTCACATCCGGGCATGAGTCTACTACTTATATATAAAATCTTATAATAAAATATTATCATTTGATTATGATTAAGGTGGTCAGACATACACCTACTTATTTTTTTCCTAAAATTTTTGTACTGCTGCATTGAAATCTATACTTTTCACCAATCATACTAACTTTTTCTCAAAAAAAGCCTAGTAGTTTAGAAACTAGATTTAATTTTCTATAGATTCTATTCTTACAACTTTTTGATATTAGGTTCATAGCTAGTTGAAATTTTCATGTCAAGTTGACTAACCCTAATTTGCTGATTTTTCATTGCCACTTAAGGGCATGGTTTGGCCCCTCATGATCTTGCACATACCCTAATACACTTTGTATTTTTCCAAGGGGGTTGTAATCTTTCATAGGTAAATTTTGTGCCATCTTCTCATTCATCTTCTAGGTGAACCAAATGGGTCTAGCTCATATTCTGAAAATCTTTTTTAGGATAAGTATCTTCGATAATTTCAACATCTTCCAGAATTGATGTTATCCAGCATATGGTATTCCAGTGCCCAAACGGGCCCTAAAGGATTTGAGAACATGCATAAATTATAGATGGAAATTTTTTTTGAATTCTTAAATAATTATATTCTAAAGAAGGAAATCATAGTACTATAAAACCCTAAGCATATATCATGATCGAGTATTTTGAGCTAAGCTTCAAGGTAGTTATTATCTTATTTAATACATTGAGAAGGTGCAAAGGTGCTTGAGTTAAGGGAGGGATCATTTTTACTTATTTTATTTAAACATATTAAATTTCATTGGTAATAGAAAAATTAATAAAGGGATATATAATTTTAACTAGTTAAATAAAAAAAGTGAATTATCTTTCTCTATATCTACAAGAGAGGTTAGTTCATTATGACGAGTAGATAGTATAATGGTATGTAATTTTACTTACAACTCTAAAATTGAATGATTAAGTATGTGGGTTGATGTTTTCTTAAGTATGATATTTTATTTTTCATTGTCACTAGTAGAAAAAATTTCTAGTGCAACTAGAAACTTGGTGTGAATTCAGTTATTTTATTTCTTTTCAAGCATGTTGTATGATATGGATGGGTACCAATAATGGGGTAATAGGGAAGCATAAGTGTTTTATTTTTTGACCTGTCTACCAAGGAACTGGATAAAATGCTTTAGTTAAAGTGATTGTTGCATTCATTTGATACTAGTGGATTTTTGAACTATTATTTCTCCAGACTACCATATCACTATATAGATGCTACATTGTTGTGTATGAAATGCTAGATAGGACATAGTGTTGTACTGGATTTCATCTAACCTTCCAATTCTAATTTTCTAGGCTCCTTGTGTAGGTTTAGGAGATCAATCATTCATGTTGAGCATCGGGGGAGCCAACAACTCCAATGAGATAAAAACTCTATGGTTGGGTAGATAAAGTGCTTGGACCTGATTCCCAGCTTGAGCATAGAAATTGGAGATTTGTCTAAGGCTAAGGAGGCGAGATGATGCATAGTATCACTTTATGATTCATATGATGTATCAAACCTTTTATAGTCCATCTGTATTATTATCATTTGATGTATTGAAAAGTTGGTAAATTTAATGTAATTATGTTGTATTATCTCATATGAGAGAAATAGATTTTGTACACCTAATCTTATGTAATCTTATTCTATTTCAACTATTGACATTTTTGGTTATTTTTGGAATTTGTGTGTCATGAATATTTTAGTACCTTATAGGAAAGAAGTCATATATTTGGATATCAGCTTCAAAATATTCAACATGTTCTAGTCCAATCCAATGTTGAGTACATACCAATGTATACAGAAAATAGGACACATAAAAGAATTTATTTAGTGGAAACATGGTGATCAGTTAATGTAACTAGTCACCAATTATCCAAACCAATCCACATAGCATAACCTTGAAAACATGAATTAGATGAAGAAAAATATTCATTCATCTAAATTAAGGACATCCAAATTACCTTCAAGTCTATGCAACAAGGAAACTATGTTTGCAATCTCCCCTTTAATGAAAGTATTATAAATTGTATTAGGAAACTTAGATTGTCTCTTCCTCATTGGAAATAACCATTATTTAGCAATTAAATTCAAGTAAAATATCTTTTTGTGATTAAACTCACATTACAATGAAGTGAAATCATAGTGAGCATATACATTGCTATTTGGAGAATGGAATAAGTTCAAGAGTTTTTCTCTATCAAGAGTCACTAAAATTTTATCATCATGTGTGTCTTGATTGTTCTGGTATGGGGCTTGTTGGTGCCCAAAAATGATGGATTCACTTTTGGCCAACTGACAGGTAAAATGATGATGCACCACTTATACCTCTGCAATTTTGGCATAATCAACCCAAGGCTGGTAGGCCTAATTTCACTTTGAACAATCAAATTCTCTATGTCGCACAACTATGTACATAAACAAACAAAGTTTCTCTGAAGGTGGTGAATGATCCTTTGAGGAAAGAAACAAATCTTCTAATAATCTCTACTCTATAAATCTTGACTAAAATGGATTAAACTAAGGACTAAAAAGTAATGATTTTGAAATTATGATTATATAATCTATAAACTACAAATGAACCAAATATAATAATTTCCAATTAAATATTAGATTAGTGTCTTCTAAGTACTTGGGTTATAGAGTCAAAACACTTTCAATCCTATGTACGATCAGATACGGTTTTAAAAACTTTCTTTAATAAGACAAGACCATCACTTTACAGGCTTCCACTTGACTTATAATTCAAATCAATCTATAGAGCTAATCGTATCAAATTTAACTCAAATTATGAGACCGATAAAAACAAGAGAAGATACACAAATCTTTCAATTGATATTTAAACTTTATATATTAATTTTGAATTATGATACTCAGGAATTCAGCATAGTGAAACACTCTATATAATAGAATATCTGAAAGACTAATTGAAAACATATGACTTATAACCACAAATAAAAAGAAGAGCACTTATGTTTATTAATGTTGAAAAAATAGTAAATTAGAGTTCATATTGTAGTTGTGATTGAATTATATCCTATGAAAATCTGAATTGCATTGTCTTGTATATACATTTTACATTATGTATATATATGTGTTTGAGTGGATTTCGCACCTCTTTAGGGTGAAAAGACACAACCCTTATTACAAATTATTTTTAAAAAATAACTACCTAACTTTCAGATTTGGACTTGGTTGAAAACCCAAAACACCTCATGAAAAGTTAAGATTTTTATTGGAAATAGAAAATTTGATTTCCCAAACTGGGTCATTTTTAGATTTTTAAAATTAGACTATCTTATGCCTCTGTCGGCATCATCTTTGTAGTAGGTCAAAATTCTAGCATTTTATGAAGGCTTTGATCATAGAATTTTGATTGGTCCTATCACAGAGCTTCCTTTCTTAATCCCTCAACTTTTAGTTGAAAATTAATATAGTTTTTTTATCCCATTTCATGTACTCCAACATTAATTATTGGGCATGGAGTTTAAGAGGCCTTTTTAAAGGGTTTTATCCCTATATAGGACTCCAAATTTTGCCCAAAATTTAGAGCTCCAACAGGCTCTTTCTGGGGACGTATGATCCATGTGAGCATAGCGAGATTCTAGCTATCTCTGAAGATGCAGACCAAGTATCCATACTAATATGATGAAAAGTAAAATTGGGTGGCCCCAGGCCCCCCCAAAAAATGAAACTCACTTCCTTCCTCTATCGAACACCTGATTCTAATCACATAACACCTTTAACCTTGCTACATTACACATGTCATCCTTATAGACAATTCTCATCACTTCATCGATGTGATCTTTGGCATCCAATCTATGTTTATCCCTTGAGAAATCATTAGGTCCATTGTAATCCTTGTTGAATAGAAGATTTTGGTTAATCATACAAACCTGTAGCTTATTCTTCTTTTTTGGGATACCTTCTTGTTCACAATATGTCCCATCTCTATATTTTGGATAGTTTTTATCCTCACCAAAAGGCTTTGAGAATAGCTTATCTTCAAGAAGTACAAACTCTCTCTCACCAAGGGTTTGAGCAGCTGGGACATTTCTAAAATTTTTAGAACTATGCTTCAACATATTCTCTTCATCATGTCTGGCTGATTCCATGTCATCTTCATATGTTTGACATATTCCATACTCATAGGATGAACTAACATATATCTCACCTTCTGAATGTATATTATGATTTTTATCAACTTCAAAATTAGGACTGTTATCTTAATTATGATGTTGATAGATTCTATTGCATAAAAGATCCTCTTCAAACAACGGATTTGATAACATAGAGAAATCAAACATATCTTCATCTACTTCATCTTCAAACAAAGGATCTAGGAAGATAGAGAATTTAGGCATACATTCATGAGAATTTTCATTTGGATCATCAAGTTTTTCATCAATAAGACTAACATCTTCATTGACATTATCTCCTAAAACTTCCTCTTGTTCATGCAATTTAATTTCATCTCCACAATTTGATTTCTCTTGAATGTGGGCTAACCCGTCAACCTCCTTACCATGCTAGATTGAAAAAAAAATTGGGCCATTCTTCTCAATGTGTCTTCGGTATTCTATGTCTAATAAGGCTGAAATATCTTCCACATGGAGAAGATTTCTCTTCCTCATTTTCATATTCACTGATGTTTGATATCATACAAGTATCATCATGGGAAAAAATTTCCTCAGACTATCCAAAAGAATCTTCTCCATTCAAATATGAAACCTCACTTGACTCATATGTTATTTCAGTTTTGTACTCTTTCTCCTCTACAACCAGCTCATTATTCATAAGTTCGAGAAATGTAAGGAACTGATGATCATATAAAATACCTAGTTCTCACACTTTGTTAAAAAGATCAGGGGATGTAGGTCTACACTCTGAAGGTATTTCTTGATAGATATGAAACATCCTTATGAAGAATTGTACTGCAAATTCTTCTTCTTGTTTCTCTAAGCTCAAAAGTGCGTCCAAAGGGGATATGTAATTTGGATCTTCTTCATCATCACTGAGATTTCCATCAAACACAAGGCCTTGTTCAATTTAATCATAAGCCTCCTCTTCTATGTCTTCACTATCTTCTTCTAATATCTTACAAAGAAGCTTCAGATCAAGTTCATCTAGCGAGATTCCCAAGTTTTTGACCTTTCTCAATAATTATTTTCATGAAGGCACAATTGTTATAGGTATCCTCTTTTACATATTCTCCATCCTCAAGAATAATTGTGCACAAGACTCCCCTTCAAATCTCTCCAAACTGAAAAATGCATCAAGTAGAGATATACTATGATCCTCCTCCATGCTGCAACTTTGGTCTTCACACTGTTCATAACACATGTTATCTTCATCGCTTGCATCATAAAATTCATATAGAAACCATTGTTCAAATTCTTTCCAAGATGAAATACTTTTTGTAGGTAATGAATCATATGCCTCTCTTGCATTATCTTCTAATGTCCTGACAAATATTTTCATTGCCTGATCTTCTACACAAATCTCATAGTTCTCTATAAATGCATAAAATGCATCCAAATGTTCAACTGTTGATTCATCCCATTCTCCATTGAACTTTGGTACAAGCTAGGAAAAATTAAGGAGCAACTTAAAAGGAATACAATGGAATCCCCTGAGATCCAATGGCCTGATACCATCTGGAATAAATGGTTTTCTCTTAAATGGTTTTTTATTTTGATACATTCTAAATATCTGAATTGGTAGTAACCTATTTCTTTATACATTAGGTTCTTGACAATAGAGTCGCCACCTCTTTCAAAGAGGAAAACTTTACTTATCCCCTTCCAGGTCTTCTTCCTCGGTAGAGTCACTGATTGAAATGCTCTTTTGAATAGAGTCACCACCTCATTTGAGGAAATGTCTTGCTTCTGGGTTCTTTCTTCCAGTAGAGTGTGCTTCCAAACAAACTAATATAACTACTTTCTGATTCTAATCTATGAAATCTAAAATTTTAGGTAACTTCACAATATATATTGTGAGAAACTCTCCCTAATGGAGTCGCCAATTTTTTTCTGCCCAAAAATGATAGATTCACTTTTGACCAACTGACAGGTAAAATAGTGATGCACCACTTATACCTCTGCAATTTTGGCTTAATCAAGCCAAGGCTGGTAGGCCTAATTTCACTTTGAACAATCAAATTCTCTATGTCACACAACTGCGTACATAAACAAACAAAGTTCCTCCAAAGGTGGTGAATGATCCTTTTAGGAAAGAAAAATATCTTCTGATAATCTCTACTCTATAAATCTTGACTAAAATGGATTAAACTAAGGACTAAAAAGTAATGATTTTGAAATAATGATTATATAATCTATAAACTACAAATGAACCAAATATAATAATTTCCAATTAAAGATTAGATCAGTGCCTTCTAAGTACTTGGGTTATAGAGTCAAAACACTTTCAATCCTACGTATGATCAGAGATGGTTTTAAAAACTTTCTTTAATAAGTCAAGACCATCACTTCACAAGCTTCCACTTGACTTATAATTCAAATCAATCTATATAACTAATCTTATTGAATTTAACTCAAATTAAGAGACCGATAAAAATAGGAGAAGATACATAGATCTTTCAATTGATATTTAAACTATATATATTAATTTTGAATTATGATACTCAGGGAATTCAACACAATGAAACACTCTATTTTATAGAATATCTGAAAGACTAATTGAAAACATATGACTTATAACCACAAATAAAAAGAAGAGAACTTATCTTTATTAATGTTGAAAACATAGTACATTAGAGTTCATATTGTAGTTGTGATCGAATTATATCCTATGAAAATATGAATTGTATTGTCTTGTATATACATTTTACATTGTGTATGTATATGTGTTTGAGTGGCTTTCACACCTCTTTAGGGTGAAAAGACACAACCCTTATTACAAATTATTTTTTAAAAATAATAAAATAACTACCTAACTTTCGGATTTGGACTTGGTCAAAAACCCAAAACACCTCATGAAAAGATAAGATTTTTATTGGAGATAGGAAATTTGATTTCCTAAACTTGGTCATTTTAACATTTTTAAAATTAGACAATCTTATGCCTCTGTCAGCATCATCTTTGTAGTAGGTCAAAATTCTAGCATTTTCTGAAGGCTTTGATCACAAAATTTTGATTGGTCCTGTCACAGAGCTTCCTTTCTTAATCCCCCAACTTTTAGTTGAAAATTAATATATTTTTTTAATCCCATTTCATGTACTCCAATATTAATTATTGGGCATGGAGTTTAAGAGGCCATTTTTTAGGGTTTTATCCCTATATAGGACTCCAAATTTTTCCCAAAATTTAGAGCTTCAACAAGGCTCATACCTATTGATGAATTTCATGACTAAATCAATGCACTATATGAGTATGGAGAACTCCACAGATTGAATTAACTTGATTTCCATTAACTTTTGAGTGATAAGGTGTCTATTATGATCTCTTATTCTTGTCCAAAAATTATTTGAGTCAACATATTCTAATTTTGTATCCCATGTCTAAAAAAATGAGCACTCAAGACCATTTAGATGATGATATCCTAGATGCTTGAATCTCATGTATTTGGTCTATATACTTAATTTCAATTAAACATGCAAGTTTATTACTAAAAATTGTCTAAGGAAACAAACTGAATTATAAGCCATGGAGAAATTGAAGAGCTTACTAATCTAATAATTCTTACTACTCATAGAACTTGATTTTCTAGATCCTTTTCTTTTGTCTACTTTCATTGTAATGAATTGTAAAAATGATGAACTCAAGCTATTAAACATTTTCAATTAATACTAGGCATTCAATAATTCAATACTTTTACTTACCACTACGAATGCCACCTTAGTCCTTTTTTAAAAATTAGCTTTTATTTGACTTGTCACGTGCTGCCTCTCAATTTTGAATGGTGTCTTAAAATAATTCCTTTGTTCTTTCTTTTGTGAATTTTGTAAATCCTTTCTCTCAAAACATGTCAGAGAATACAATTAGTTTTGGAACCGCATGATGGAATTGAAACACTTTATAGGAGTTTCAATAACTCCACACACATGTATTTATAATATTAACACCAATAATCTAACTCCAAGATACATATGTATGTTTTTGTGTACTTGTGTGTGTAAGTGTGTTTCTATGTGTGTATGTTGTTAGAAAGTAAAGTCCACCAAGATAACTGAGAGGGGGGGGGGGTGAATCAGTTATCAGATAATTATAAATTTTATCATCTTCAACAACATTAAACCATATAAGCAATATAATTACCAACCATAAAAAGATATTCATACACAATAACACAATGACACAAGATATGTTGACTAGGGAACCTCTTGATCAAAGAGTAAACATCGGTGGGAATGATGCCCACAACAGATGCACTAATATGAATATTCCTTGTGAAAGGATGGACTTTGTTAGGAGTCTTATGAAATACATTCAGTACATATGAATCCCTGTTAGGATATTTTGAATCCCTATTAAAAGATTCTAACCCAGTTAAGAGTTATGGAAGACAGAAGGACCCACTGCCCAAACAGCTTCAGGGTAAGATCACTGAACACACTATCAAATAATCTTTGCATTACTCAATAGAATAATATGTTACCTCTTCTCTAACTGTGCCAAACCACACTCACCATTACATCAGATCTCAATTTTAGATCTATGTACTTCGCATGTCTTCCTTCACATATTTGCTTTCATACTTAGCTCTTTTCTTCACTTCATGCATACAGCATCACACACAATCACTACTTCCACATCAAAAATACATACTAATTGATTTCAACAATGAAATACATTCCTTCCTTTATACCACACTCAAATAATTACAAATGAGTCGGCATACAATTACAAATTAAAAGTTTCCACACACTACACCAAAATTACACAAAACTGTCAGCTTCTGAATACAATAAATCTTCACTCGTGTGACCTTAAAGTCTGCATTGTCATCCACATCACTATCAATGTGTCTTCAACTTCCCTTTAACTACACAAAACCAGATTCCATCCCGATTAGGAGATATCATCCGATTTCCACAAACCGCTACTCAGGAATACTGCCTGAATACTGCTTCCACCAAAATGATCATAACTTCCATGAATAAAAGAATTACTATCTGCACTCTTAACCATAGATAAATAACATATCAAAGAGTATAACTTCAACATCACATAGCTCCAACTGCAATAACCCATGTGCGCTAATCCAAACTTGTATGCTTCTCTACAAGTCTTCAGTAAATCACTATGTTGACATCAATGACAATCATAGTCATGAATGCAACAACAACTGCTATGGAATGGCTGTCAAACATTTAGCATTCATTCCTAACAATCTCCCCCATTGGCATTGATGGCAACATAGATGAAAAATATCCAATGTTCCAAAAATCCAAAATTGCAACACTGCTTCTTCAAATCCTCTCCATCAATCAAATCTTGCTTCGTTATCCTATTCAGTTCTCTCCAACAGATGTCTCAGATTTTTTTTCATGTATACTTCTCCCCCATTGACATCGATGACAAAAATTTCATCACTATTTCAACAACAAGTCAATGTCAAAAGACACTTTTCATAAAATACATTTACTAGAGTTCTCATGACTCAGCTCAAATACACATACTCCCCCATAGAGGAAGTACCAACATCCAGTCCAGAAGAAAGATAAGGCTCATATACCACTGGACAGATGCAACCAACTACATCACTTTTCAAAAGTAGGCTAGGGCATAACCCCAAGCATACCTCTCAGATACTCAAATGTATCCTTAGGCAAAGGCTTTGTGAATATATCTTCTATCTAATCCTTTGTACTTATGTACTCAAGTCTGACTTCTTTCTCAGCAACTTTCCCTCTTACAACATGATACTTAATCTCTATATGCTTTGTCTTAGAATGTAATATAGGATTCTTAGACATACTAATTGTACTAGTGTTGTCGCAATGTATGACAATAGGCTCAACAAATTTTATTCCAATATCCTTCAGCATTTGCTTCATCCAAATTATCTGGTTACAATTGTTTGCTGCTGCTACATATTCTGCTTCTGCTATGCTTTGTGAGATATAATTCTGCTTCTTGCTTAGCCAAGAAACTAATCTTCCTCCAAATAAAAATTCTCCACCACTAGTGCTTTTCTTATCATCAACACTACCTCCCCAATCATCATTTGTATATGCACATAGGGTAAAATCATCAGATTTTTCATACCATAGTCCATAGTCCATTGTGCCTCTTAAATATCTCAATATCCTTTTTACTGCTGCATAATGTGATTCTCTAGGTTCAGCTTGAAATCTTCCTACAATTCCAACTGAATCTTCTATATCAAGTCTTGTATGAGTCAAATACTATAATCCTCCAATCATAGATCTGTATTTCTTCTGTTCTACTACAAGAGTCTCATCTGTGCTAGATAACTTATGTCCAGTCACCATAGGTGTTCCAACTGGTTTACAATCCTCCATTCCAAATCTTTTCAACAAGTCATTCAAGTACTGTGTCTGACTTACAAAGATACCATCATTGTTTTGTGTTATTTGTAATCCCAAAAATTATTTCATTTCACTAGTCATACTCATTTCAAATTCAGTCTTCATTTCATCAGCAAATTTGTCTGTAGCTTCATCTTCTCCTCCAAAGATAATGTCATCAACAAAAATAACTATAACTAACAAACCATTTTCAATTTATTTTGTGTACAAATTTCTATCAGCTATTCCTGTTGTAAATACCAAGTTTAACAAATACTTATCCATTCTTGCATACCAAGTTCTAGGTGCTTGTTTAAGTCCATATAAAGCTTTCTTCAATTTACATACCATGTCTCCTTCTTGAGTCAAAGGAAAACCTTCAGGCTACTCAATGTAGACTTCTTCTTCCAATTCTCCATTCAGAAATGCTGACTTCACATCCATCTAATATACTTTGAATTTCTTGTAAGCTGCATAAGCTAAAAACATTCTTACTGCTTCAATTCTTGCAACAGGTGCAAAGGTTTCTTCATAGTCAATTCCTTCTTGTTGTGAGTAACCCTTACATACCAATCTTGCTTTGTTTCTTACTACTTCTCCTTGTTCATTCATCTTGTTTCTGAATACCCATTTAGTTCCAATAACATTCTTGTCTTTAGGTCTAGGGACCAATTCCCATGTCTTGTTCTTTTCAATCTAATCTAGTTCTTCTTTCATAGCATTAGTCCAACTTTCATCTTCACAAGCTTCACTAGTAGTCTTAGGTTCAATTTGAGAAATCAAACATAACTGTTCTTGTGCCTTATTTCGAGTTAGAACTCCTCTTTTGATGCTCCCAATAATTTGTTCAAAAGGATGATTCCTTAACAAACTCTTGCTAGGTGTCACTGTCTCAAATCTCTCTTTAGATGTAGGTCCTTCAATAACTTCACTGTGGCTTTCATTCAAAAAATCACTGTCAGTTTCATAAAATAATTCAGTAGATCTAGTGTTAGGTTTAGGATGAACTTCTTCATTAGATTCATAATCAAGCATTCTTTCCTGAATTTTAAACTTTTCATCAACTTTAACATTTGTGCTTTCAACAATAGTCTTAGTTCTTTTATTGAAACATCTATATGCTTTTCTTTTCAAAGAATATCCAAGAAATATACCTTCATCACTTTTAGGATCAAACTTTCCAATATCATCATCTCTCTTTATATAACATTTGCTTCCAAAAATTCTAAAATACTTAACCGAGGGTGCATGTCCAAACCATAATTTATAAGGTGTCTTGTTTGTGTCTGCTCTAATTTGTACTTTGTTCATTGTATACATTGTTCTATTCACTGCTTCTCTCCGTAATATCTTTGCCAAATCATTCTCAAACAACATAGCTCTTACTACTTTAGTCACTGATCTGTTCCTTCTTTCTGCAATACCATTTTGTTCAAGTGTTCTAGGGGCTGAATACTATCTTTTAATGCCATTTTCTTCACAAAAAGTGTTAAACTCTCTAGAAGTAAATTCTCCACCTCTATTAGATCTCAAACATTTAATCTTCATTCCAGATTCATTCTCAACTTTATTCTTAACAATCTTAAACTTATCAAATGCTTCAGATTTTTCTTTAAGAAATGCAATCCACATCATTCTTGTAAAATCATCAACAAGAATCATAAAATACCTTTCTCCATAGAATCCTCTAGTCCTGGTAGGACCGCTCAAATCTATATGAACAATCTCTAGCTTCTCTGTAGATGTAAACTTCTTACTAGGAAAATAACTTCTCTTTTGTTTAGCCATTATACATTCTTTGCAAATCATGTTAGTAGGCTTCATAATTTTAGGTAAATCTCTTACTGCAAGTGTAGTACTTACTTTCACAATGTTATCAAAGTTTATATGACAAAACCTTCTATGCCATAACCAACTTTCATCAATCTTAGTAATCAAACATGTCATCTCAGTAGGATTCAAATAAAATACATTACCTCTGGTTCTAGATCCAGTTCTAATCAGATTTCCATGTTTATCCTTTATCACACAAGTTTTATCAGTAAACCAAACTTGATATCCCTTATCAATGAATTATCCAACACTCAAAAGATTATGTTTCAATCCGTCCACAAAATAAACATCATCAGTATTAGTCTTTCCATTAAGAGTAATAGATCCTATACCTTTAATCAAACAAGGTGCATTGTTTCCAACTCTAACAACTCCTCCATCATATTCATTCAACTTTATTAACTTTTTCATGTCTCCAGTCATATGATGTGAACAACCATTGTCTATAATCCAATCAACTTTCTTTTGAACTTGAGAAACTAAGGCTTTTTCTTCCTTAACATCATTTTTAGAATTCTCTTCTTTGATTGCTACAAATCCTATGTCATCATTATTTTCAGTATCACTTTTAGGGTGAGCCTACAATAGTGGGTTACACTTTTTTGCCTGAACGGACACTGAACTCTACATTTTCAAAAAAAAAATTTAGATTTGGATGCATATTGTCGTTAACTATTTAAAATAGGAAGATGAAGTAAATTAGAGTCTTTTAATATTTTCTGCCTAGAAACTAAATATATTTTTTATGTTTATTTTTGAATTGATTTGAATGGATTTTTCTTTCTCCCACGAAAACTAGTATGTTGCAAAAAATGTCATTTTCAAAGAGTTACTTAGTTTTCATAGAGCATAACTTTTTTTCTAAAATAGGTATCAATGTGCTTCTTTTGAATTTAGTTTTTTAACATCCATATGGAGGGCATGCAATTTGTTTGATGAAATTATCACATTTTTTACGTATTTTATTAACATTTGAAGTTGACTAAATAGTAATTTTGACATAAATTGACTACATAGCTTATAACTTGTCATGTATTTGTCCAGTTTCTTTTTTACTTTTTTTGATAGAAAGATAACCTCAATACCTAGGGCATAGATATTTTTTAGAATATTTTTTTTCTTATATACTATTTTTCCATAAGCGTCAAACATAGAGGTAGACATACGGTGAAATATCTATGTTTAGTAAAACTAAAAATACAAAGCCATTATAAAATTAATATATATTAACATTATAATCATTCAAAAGATGTTTCTCAATAGTACCTTACTATATAGATAGGTTTTTCAAATGGATTTATTTGATTTGCCAAAAGATAAATTCAAAGTGATTTTTTGTCAGCATTTTAATAGGTGTGAAGAAGACTCCATTGTAGGTATGAATGAGGAGTATAGATGTTATATCCATGTTTTTTTATATCTAAGAGGCTTGGAGCTAACCATTTATAACTAAATCCTTCAAATGGAACCTCTCAAGGCTTAAATCATCATATTTTATTAAAAATGTGTTATTTCAGCACAAATCAGCATGTCTAAAAAAGTGTAATCCACTATTGTGGGGTTACCCTTCACTTAAGGTTCTTTTTATACTAGCTTCAAGATCTTCATCATTAGCTTAATAACATTCCTTAGATCTTCTAGGTTTGAAATTGCTTCTGTACTTTTTAACTCTCTTAGGATATTTAGATACAAAATGACCATATTCTTGACAAGTCCAACATTTAAATATTTTATTACTGTCTGGTTCTCTTTTCACAAGCAAGGCAATACCTTCTTCAATATTCTTGTCTTCTTCATTTCTAGATCTGCTACTACCAGCATAATCTCCACTCACACTGATGCTTCTTGAAAAAGTAGGGAAAACACTAAGAGCATTGAATCCTGCCTCCATTCTAGGTAAGTCTCTTGATAATCTTAGGCTCATTTTTGCCGCTTCCAATCTTCCAAGAAGAGTTTCTCTTGTAAAGTTTGTTGTACAACGTATAACTTGTTCAATCATCTGTGTTGTCTACTTAAATACAGGAGTCAATGTCCTCAGAATTTTTGATATCACTTCATTCTCTATCTTTGTTCCTCCACAAGATTTTATACCTGTAATAATTTATGACATTCTACCAATATAACTTCTAATAGATTCATCTTCCAACATTCTTATATCTTCAAATGCACATATCCAATTATGTAATCTAACTCTTTTTGCATGTTCATCACCTTCAAAAGTAGAGCGTAAAGCATTCCAAATTTCATGAGATTTTTTCAAATATTTTACCTGACTGTACTCATTCTTCGGAAGTGCAGTCAAAAGTGCTTCTCTTGCAAGTATGTTACACATGAATAGATCTCTCTCTTCTGCAGTACATGTTTCAAGATTGTCCTCTTCAATGATAGTCTTATCATTCTTTGTAATCAACCAATAACTTGGTCCTAAACACAATAGGTGTGTCTTCATCTTTTCTTTCCAACTGTCAAAATTTACTCCATCAAACTTAGGGCTTTCTTTCCTGAAATTCACCATGGATCTCCTTAAGCTGTTAAACTTCTTTTTCAAGGACATGTCACTCTGATACCAATTGTTAGAAAGTAAAGTCCACCAAGATAACTGAGAGGGGGGGGGGTGAATCAATTATCAGATAATTATAACTTTTATCATCTTCAACAACATTAAACCATATAAGCAATATAATTACCAACCATAGAAAGATATTCATACACAATAACACAATGAGACAAGATATGTTGACTAGGGAACCTCTTGATCAAAGAGTAAACCCTGGTGGGAATGATGCCCACAAAAGATGCACTAATATGAATATTCCTTGTGAAAGGATGGACTCTATTAGGAGTCTTATGAAATACATTCAGTACATATGAATCCCTATTAGGAGATTTTGAATCCCTATTAAAATATTCTAACCCAGTTAAGAGTTATGGAAGACAGAAGGACCCACTGCCCAAATAGCTTTAGGGTAAGATCACTGAACACACTATCCAAATAATCTTTGCATTACTCAATAGAATAATATGTTACCTCTTCTCTGACTGTGCCAAACCACACTCACAGTTACATCAGATCTCAATTTTAGATCTCTATACTTCACATGTCTTCCTTCACATATTTGCTTTCCTACTTAGCTCTTTTCTTCACATCATGCATACAACATCACACGCAATCGCTACTTCCACATCACAAATACATACTACTTCATTTCAACAATGAAATACATTCCTTCCTTTATACCACACTCAAATAATTACAAATGAGTCGGCATACAATTATAAAATAAAAGTTTCCACACGCTACACCAAAATTACACAAAAATGTCAGCTTCCAAATACAATAAATCTTCACTCATGTGACCTCAAAGTCTGTACTATCATCCACATCACTATCAATGTGTCTTCAACTTTCCTTTAACTGTGCAAATCCAAATTCCATCCCGATTAGGAGATATCATCTGATTTCCACAAACTGCTACTCAGGAATACTGCCTGAATACTACTTCCACCAAAATGATCATAACTTCCATGAATAAAATAATTACTATCTATGCTCTTAACCATAGATAAATAACATATCAAAGAGTATAACCTCAACATTTCATAGCTCTAATTGCAATAACCCACATGCGCTAATCCAAACTCTATTTGCTTCTCTGCAAGTCTTCGTTAAATCACTGTGTTGACATCAATGATAATTATAGTCATGAATGCAACAACAACTGCTACAGAATGGCTGCCAAGCATTTAGCATTCATTCCTAACATATGTTGTCTTAATATGTATGTATGTATTTTTATTAATAAATGTTAATTAGTTGATCTTGTCAACTTTTAATTAAAGAGATTTGAGGTACATCGACACAAGATAAAAATTCATGTTTGCCATTGTTTAGTACATTTCAACATAATATGTATGTATAGTATGTGTACTTATAATATATAAGTATAAATGTATAGATATGTACATACACACATGTGTACATGAAAATATACATATGTATCATGGAGTTAGATTATTGTTGTATACATACATACATATAGTATTATAGTACCAAAATAATGTAGCTATAATCCTTGTCTCTATTATGGTAAAATAATGAATGTGTTGTTATATTGTATTAAGAGGAGATGAAAACTCCTTAAATAGATTTACAAAGATGATATTTCTAAAAGAAACAATCGTGAACTAAAGATGGAAATAGAAACCACCTAATAAACTAAAGACTAACTCACATGACCATTAAAGAAACATTATAATATTCTAATACCCTCCCTTAATGGTCATCAGATCACTATTTTCTTTTGCTCACAAATTCTTCTGAACATTCTGCTTTTGTTGAAACTCTCCCTGGATCTACAAAATGTTAATGACCAAGATGCCCAAAAAAATGAAGGTGGTCCCCTTCTTCAGAATGATGTGCAACAAGAGGGTAGATCCTTCCATAGACTCTTCCACTAACCCTCCCTAGAAATAGAAATACACACTGGGAAAAGATACACAACCCTCCAAACTATTGCAGATGAGAAAAATGCCCCAAAATTTATTACAAAATACTACGATTTGAAGAGTACAAAGCATCATTTTTTTGGAAAAAATAGGAAAAATCCAGAAATAGGAACACCTGTTATGAAATCCCATGAAAATTTCACATATTATAGATACGAGAAATGATTTTTGAGGAGAAAATTTGATGAAAAGACAACACAATTTTTGAGGTGAAAATTTGATCTAAACCAACATGATTTTTTAGGTGAAAAAACAATCAAAACCAAACACAAATATTTTTTGAGGAAAAAATTATAATACCCACCAGATAATATTTGAACATGGTCTTCTCTTGGTTCCAAGCAACACCTTCAAGAAAAGAATGTGTGTTTGGAACATTGTGAAGAATGAAGAAATTAGGTGGGCAATTTTGATGGTTTGATGATCAAGATTAAATTGGGAAAATACTGAAATCCAATTTTTTAATTTCTATCTATGTTTCAATAAACTGTATTTTCAGGAGGGATCACTTTGGTGTGACTTCCCAAATTTGGTTCAAGATTTATTGAATACCTTTCCAACGAAGTAAATAGTTCACAATTCAAAGATAGGACTAGAAAGTTATGCCTTCTCCAAGTGGACCTATTTTTTATATATAGTTTTTTTGACAAATTTTGATAGTTTTAATAGTTTATATGTAATAAACATTATGATGAATCTTCATTTCATTTCCAAGGGATTGTTGTGACCCTTGGG
Source organism: Chamaecyparis obtusa (assembly GCA_027943335.1). Classification (NCBI taxonomy): domain Eukaryota; kingdom Viridiplantae; phylum Streptophyta; class Pinopsida; order Cupressales; family Cupressaceae; genus Chamaecyparis; species Chamaecyparis obtusa. Next base: position 183,516 of record BSBK01003980.1, read on the forward strand.
ATCTATTAGATTTTTATAAACTCCAATTTCAAATAGAATGGATCACTTTTTGGCTTGCAATCTTCTTGTTAATATTCTTAGTTCTTTACATCGAACTTGGCAATACTACAAGTATCACACCAGGTATTGTAATATGATTTATTAATTTAGATCAGTGGTATCAAAGTGGGAATGCTCCTTTATGCCAATTTACACAAGGTATTCCTACCAAAGATTAGGATTGGATACACAAGATTTGTCAAATTATCCACCTCTAAGACGCACACGATCGAAGATGTCAAATGATTTTATTAAGCAGTTGGTAGAAGTGGCTTTAAATAAGAAACACGAGGAGATGATGAGTCAATTTTTGCATCTTCTACAAAATCAACAACCCTCTAGATCAGGAACATCATTTCATGGATATACCCCTTTCAAAGTGCATGTAGATTTTGACATCCAAAATTTTGAAGGAAAAGTCGATGTTGAAGCTGTTGATAACTGGTTATCAAAATTGGATAGATACTTCTCTTTAAATAACTTCTTAGATGCAGAAAAAATAACATTTTCTCTCTTCAAAGTTGAAACCTATGTGAAATTGGCATGGGAAACCAAATTAAAAAATAAAGAACAAGAATTACTAGTTGAAGATGGCTTTGGAGTATCTCTTGATAAGAAGCCCACATAGGGAGAATTTATGGAATACATAAAAGAAGCATACTTTCCTGAGGATGTATATGAATAGAAATATATAGAATGGTAGCTACTTCAATAGAAAAGGGATCAGTCTGTGCAAGATTACACCAATACATTCAATTCACTTTTAGAAAAACTTGGTATTGAGGATTCAGAGAAGCATCTCAAATTTTGAAATATCATAGTGGACTTCATAGGTATTTTCAAACAGAGATGGAATTTTTGAATATTTTGACATTGGAAATTACCTATATATGCTACAAAAATTGAAGATAAATTCAAGAAGAAAGGGAAGAGGGACTACTTTGCAAATAATAAGCCAAGGGCTGAAGGTGGAAATAAATTTTTAGGAAAATAGGTGACCAAGGAACCTCATTCAAATTCACCTAAGAACACATGGTGGGATTCTAAAAAGACACAAACAAATACAGGCATGTGGTGTGAGATGTAGAAGTCCCCAACCCATAATACAAAGGATTGTCAAAGGAAGTATTAAAAATCTGATGACAGAAATACAAGGAGAGGAAGTTGAACCTGAATTGTCACCAATAGATACTTCTTAGGAAAAGGAGAATGATTCTTTCATAGAAGAAAACCCATATTCTATAGTTGCAACTACTAATGTATTTCCTTGCAAAGATGAAGAGAGAATTTTTTATTCATAGATGTGGGTTGATGGAAAACCTTTGCATTTTATTGTTGACAGTAGGTGTAAAAAATATTTTATCTCTAGGGAGACAGTCAAAAGATTAAATTTGAAAGTGATAAGACACCCAAAACCATACTCTATGGGATGGGTAAATGAGGGACAAGATATTCAAATAAATCAACAGTGTCATCTGTCGTATTCAACTAAACCTTTCAAGGATGAACTGATATGTGATATAGCACCACTAGATATATGTGGTGTCTTGCTGGGGCAGCCATACATGTATCAAAGGCATGGTTTGTATGAGTCCAAGCCACGTAGTGTTAAAATAAAGCTTGGTGGGAAGAGGTATCAAATACCAGAGGTATGTCCAGCACAAATTGCTTCTTTAATTACTACTAAACAATGTAAGTGCTCGATTTCTCAAATTGGAGCTTTTTTTCTACTCTTGATTCATCCTGAAAAAGAAAAGTTAGTTGTCGTTAATACACATACTAAGGTAACCATAATAGAAAATCAATAAAATATGATGGATAAAATTTTGAAAGGATATCATAGTGTGTTTAAACCACCAGTGGGAGTTCCAACACACTATCAAGTCAAGCACACTATTGATTTAATCCCAGACACACCACTACCACATGAGCCAATATATAGGAGGTCAGTTTTGAAAAATGATGAAATCAAGAGAAAATTTCAAGATTTGATTTATAAAGGACACATTCATCCAAGTGCCTCACCCTATGGTAGTCCAATAGTCCTTGCTAAAATGAAATATGGGACATGGAGAATTTTTATTGATTATAGGGCATTGAAAAAAATCTCTATAAAAAATAGATATCCGATCCCTCAAATTGATGATTTGTTGGACCAACTTAGGGGGGATAATTTCTTTACAAAAATTGACTTGAAGTCTAGATACCACCAAGTACCATTGATCCAACAGATGTGTGGAAGACTACATTTAAATCTAAGGAAGGTTTGCTTGAATGGTTGTTCGTGCCTTTTGGCCTAACAAATGCCCCAACCCCATTTATGAGGTTGATGAATGATGTGCTTAGACCATTCATTGATTGATTTATGGTTGTTTATTTGGATGACATACTCATCTTTAACAAGAATTGGTCTGAGAGTTTGCAGCATTTTAAACAAGTACTTTCAACTCTGCAAAAGTAAAAACTTTATGACAACATTGAGAAGTGCTCTTTTGGTATGCAGAGTATTCAATACTCTGGGTATATCATTGATACTAAAGGTGTTCATGTTGATCCAGAAAAGATTCAAATAATCAGAGACTGGCCATATCCTAAAAATTTTACAGAGCTTCGTAGCTTCTTGATGTTAGCCAAGTTTTATCACAGATTTGTGTTTGGTTTCTCACATATATCATGACATCTTAATCAATCACTAAGGGGTGGAGCACAAGAAAAAATTTAGTGGATAGAGGCAAAGCAACGAGCATTTGAGGAGTTAAAGAAAAGATTATGTTCAGCACTAGTATTGGTCCTCCTATATCTACAACAATTATTTGAGATAGAAATGGATGCATCTGATTATGCTCTTGGTGTGGTACTCATGCAACATGGGCATCCTATTGCCTATCACAGTGAAACTTTTTCTGATACAAAATTTAGGTACCCCACCTATGACAAGGAGTTGTATGCTATTGTTCAAGTCTACAAATAATGGAAACATTATATACTAGGAAAGGAAACTATTATACACATAGACCATAAACCACTTCAATTCTTGAAAATACAAGTGAAGCTCCAGAATGATAGACATCAAAGGTGGTCAACTTATCTAAAATAATTTCACCTCAACATTCATCATAAAAAAGGAAGCAATAAAAAAGTGGCAAATTGTTTGAGTAGGCCTCCAATTGAAGGTTTGACAATAGTGTTGGATTCATGTGGTCATCAATCATCCACTTGGGAACAACTATATGGTACTGACCCTGATTTTGCTAACATCTATAGTAATTTGGTAGAAGGAAAGTCTATCTCTGATTTTCACTTGTGGGATGGATTGCTTTTCCATATTGGTCATATATGTGTACCCACTAAGGATCGGAAGAAAATGATATGGGAAGCTCACTATAGTCATGTTTCAACACATTTTGGTATTAGTAAGAGTACTACTATCCTTCAAAAGTATTTATATTGGCCAAAAATGAAGTAGGATATCATTTTACATATACAAGCTTGTGCAACCTGTGCAATTGCAAAGACAAAAAACTATAAGTTGGGTCTATATTGACTATTACCTATTCCTGATAAGCCATGGCAATCTATTTCAATGGATTTTATGTCTAGGCTTCCAATTACCAAGTGGAGCCATGATTGTGTATATGTTGTGGTAGATTGGTTTTCTAAAATGGCTATCATGGTGGCATGTAAAAAGAAGATTTCTATAGAAGAGACTTCCAAGTTATTTTTTGAACATGTTTGGGTTCATTTGGGTCTGCCAAAAACCATTATTTCTGATAGGGATAGCAGGTTCATCAGCAGATTTTGGTCTACACTATGGGCTAAAATGGACACCAAGTTGACAACGTCCACAACATTCCATCCCCAAACAGATGGAAAGACAAAAGTGGTGAATAAAATGATTATTAATATCTTATAGATGTATCATTCAAAACATCCTCGCACATGGGATGAAAGCTTACCCTATGTGCAACATAGCTACAACTGTGCACTCCATAGTACTACAGGGAACAATCCATTTGAGGTTTGTCTTGGGTACCAGCCATTGGCACCTATGGATGTAGCTCTATGGGCTCTACAATATAATAGTCCATTGAATGCTGACAAGGAGGTAGATAAAGTAGAAAAATTCATTGATAACATTAGACACCTACATCAGCAAGTTCATGAGATTTTGGAGAAGAGTAATCAGAAGGAGTATAAGGAAAGGCATGATAAACATATAACTCCTCATCAATTTTAGATTGGTGACAAGATATGTTACATCTTCAGAAAGAGCACATGCATAGACCAAATAGGAAGCTTCTTCCTCTTTATTATGGCTGTGAGCAAGGCTATCTGTATCTATTTTGAAAGGCTCAAATCAGTCAAACGTTAAGTTCTAATCTAACATGAAATCAATCCAAAACAAGAACATCTAAGCTAAGCCACCCTAGATTGAGCTAAAACAGATGCACCCAAGCACTATTTAATTTTCTCTTGCTTAGGGGATGTGGGTGTTCTCTCTAAGCACTTGGAGCATATTCTAATGCATGCTAAGATGGATTGAGATTCATGAACACCCCAAAAATGGCACAATATTGGGTAGAACACCCAAAATTGCTCCTAAGGCTTCAAGAACTCAAGATTTATGCAACTAGTATGATTAAGTAGATTTTAGAACCCAAAATAGATGTGAGAATGATGCATAAACAAGAATTAAACTAAGTTAATCCATTAGTTCTATGCTAAGATGTGAGCTAAAAATGCTTGAAAATGATTAAAACTAACAATTAGTATGAAAGCTAAATGATTTAGAGCTATTCTAGCATTATAACATTGCTTGAAATAAAAGGTGAATGGGTATTTTGCTCTTAGAAATGAGGAGTATTTATAGGCTTTAGGAAGGAGGAATGAGTGGCTAGGATCAAAATCCTTAAGAGGGGCCAAGATTCTTTCAAAGGGGAGCACATGGATTGTGCTAGTTCAGGGCCACCTCCTTGTGACAAGTGTCACAAGGGCATTGGGTTGAAAGATGGGAGGGATGTGCACAATTTGGGAAATATGCCTAAGGTCAAAGGGTGTAAGAAAAGGGTGAGGGGCTTCTTAAATGCATCATAAATGCATGTAAGAGGGATAAGGAGGCTTTAAATGCATTTAATGCATGTAAGAGAAGTTTCAAGAAGTTTGTTGACTTTGGGTTAAACTTAGGAGTTGGCTAACCTTGGTTAGGGAATGTGACAAGGTTAGGGGGGGATTAGGATTAGGATTAGGATTAGGGGGACAAGGATAAGACTTTCTAGAAGAGTCTAGAACTTCCTTAGGATAAACATAGATTTTAGGAAATAGATAAAGATTTATTTATTTCCATGGTTTAGGTTTTGAGAATATTTATTAAAATGAATTTAATAAACATGAGGATTAAATATTTAATCTTAATTAAATATTTTGAGTTGGGATTAGGGTTAGGAAATGATGGGATTAGCCTTTAATCGAAACTAAAGAAGGATTAGAAGATTCTAGAAGAGGTTAGTGGTCTTAAGGAAATTGGCCAAGTTTTGGGCAAAAAATAAATAAATAATTTATTTTGGGATTTTTGGTCAATTTATTAATTAAATAATTAATAAATAGGGGAATAATGTTTAAATAAGATTTAAACATTTTTGGGAGGGATTTCTTAATTAAATATTTTTAATTAAGATAAAGGGATTTAATGGCATAAAAATAAATAAATAAATTAAATAAATAATTAATTAATAAATGATGATGTCATCAGGGATTTTTTAGAAAATAAAAATACTTTATTTTCTAAAGGATTTTTAGGTGTCTACAATGGCCCATATACTATTGTGAAACAAGTTGGTGAGAATGCTTTTGAGCTCAATTTTCCATCTTTTTTGGGAGTGCATCCAATTTTCAATGTGGAAGTGTTGAGACCCTATTTTCCTCCTTTGTTGGACATTTCCCAAGCTATTGAACACATTCAAGTTGTAGAGTTAAATCCATCTACCACTGCTTTAGTCTAGTATGACCATGTTATTGAAGTCATTTTAAAGACTTTGAGAAATCAAAACATTCCTATGTATCGGGTGGTTCGAGTTGCTCAACATTCTCATCAAGGAAAGTGGCTTACTAAGGAAAAAATTGAAGAAGAATTTCCTCATCTATTGCGGTAGATTAGTGCAATGGGGCCCATTGCCTCTCAAGCAGGGTTGAATGATCATGATTAAATTGGGAAAATATTGAAATCCATTTTTTTAATTTTTATATATGCTTTAGTAAACAACATTCTTGTGAGGTTTCACCTTGGTGTGACCTCCAGAATTTAGTTCAAGATTTATTGAATACCTTTCCAATGAAGTAAATAGTTCACAATTCAGATATAGGACTAGAAAGTTATGCCTTCTCCAAGTGGACCTATTTTTTAGATATAATTTTTTGATAAATTTTAATAATTTTAATAGTTTATATGTAATAAACATTATGATGACTCTTCATTTCATTTCCAAGGGATTCTTGTGACCCTTTGGATCCATCAGATTTGTATAAACTCTAATTTAGAACAGAATGGATCACTTTTTGGCTTGCAATCTTATTAATCTTCTTGGTTCTTTACATCAAACTTGACAATACTGCAGGTATCACACCAGGTATTGTAATCTGATTTCTTAATTTAGATCATTTGAACTCTACTTAGTAGGTGGAGGAAGACAAATTTGTGTTGGCAAAGAAGAGAATCTCTTAACCTTGTACTGTTTCTTTATATTTTCTTTTCCTCATAGCTAGATGGTACTCATAAGACATTTAGTTCTCTTTGCACTTCTTGTGCTTGGGAACACAACTGGATATCTTTATCAAGAATTCAAGCAAGGTTTTTTTTCAATTGATAGATGATCTAATAATAGACCCAACGTAACATGTTCAACAAATTGGAAAGTCAATCAAAATTGTTGTCTTCTAAGTTTAGGATAATAGAATGAATACTGGTCTGAATGCACTCCAATTGCAGGTAAATCTTTCAAATCATGGTTTTAATCAATCAAAAAATAATTCATGGTACTACAATCCAAATAACTAAAGATGAAAATGACAAAAAAAGGGAAGGAAATCCAGAAGGTTTCTGACAGAAGCGAGCCAATATTACTGCTATAGAATTGTGAATACAATGTAAATCATCAATAAAAATTAAAATAATATTTAGCATACATAAAATTAATTTACAGTTGTCAAACATAATACAATGGAGATGACTTCATCATCTCTTTATCTACATAAACCAAAAGTAAGAGAAATTACATCAAGGTTTTGCATTCTGTCATTAAAGAATATGGTCCACTAGATACAAGTAGTTCTTGATGACTAACTTGTTTGACTATTCCACCATCTTGAACAATAGTAATTGAATCCACATTATGAGATGTTGACAAACATTGACACTCATCATTCTTTCCAGTGCATCCTGAACAATACTTTTTGATTTTGTATCTAATGCACTAGTAGCTTCATCCAACAAAAGTAATATTGATTTTTTTAAGAAAGCTCTTGCAATTGCAATTCCTGTCCTCCTCAAAACTGAACACCTCTCTCACCAACCATGGTTTGATAAACATTGGATAAGCTACTAAAAAAATTATGGACATTACATGCCTTGGCAACTGGAATAATTTTAGTTCCAGTAGCATTTTCTTTACCACAAAATATATTTCCATATATTGTGGCAACAAAAAGTGCAGGCTCTTGTAAGTTATTGCACAAGCCCAATGTTTAAATCTAAAGATTTTAGAATAAACTTTTTAATATATTTACCATCTATGGTAACTTTTCCAGCAATTGGATCATAAAATTCCTCAATAATGTAACATTGTGCTCTTTCCAAAGCCACTTACTCTAACTAGGGCTTGGTTGTGGGATGCTTTAATTTTTATGTTCACATCTTTGAAAACTTTCATTTCAGGCCTAGATGGATAAGAAAAGGTTAAGATCTTTGAATTTTTTTACTTTAGATGGATAAGAAAATTTGATATGCTTTAGTTCAAATCCACTATTGATTTGTTCAATGTGTTCTACATCTTCATCATCTAGTTCAATTATTTTTCTCCTATCCAAGACTGTAGAAATGGAAATAAACTGATAAAATGCTTCAAAAAGATGTGTTTATGTAGAATACAATGATAGCAAGCTATGCACATAATGGATTTTTTAAAAAGATCTTACAAATTTTTTAAAGAAATGTAATCGGCTTGCCTAAAGCCAAATTCCACAACCTTCACTAGTATCATCCCTACGAATACACCTGAACCGTCGTAGAAACACTTTTATTTACTTTTGGTATGGCTTGACTAGGGGTCAACTCTAGTATTATGTAAAAAATTAAAACCAAACAAGTAAAAACTATACCATTTTTTAATTCTAACAAGAACTTCATTGCTCTGCAACTCTTGTTTATCTCTAATTTTCTTATCAGCTGGATTAGCTAATCAAGAAAATTTCTTGTAATCTATTAAATGAATAGAAAAATTTATCTATTGTATGCAATATTTTTGTGTCTTATTAAGATTCTTCGTGCCACACTTTGCAAAAGATATGGTAACTACCAACAACCTATTTGATTTATAATCCTAAACTACTTGCATAATTTTAAATTAATTAATTTAGCTTCCCCTATAATTCTAAATCATTAACATAATTTTAAATTAGTTTCTCTTATCTCTTGGATCATGAATTATAATATATTGTCCTAAGCCTTTGGGATTATTTGTATTTAATTACTGAAGTGTTAGTGATACTTTATTTTATAAAATGACTTTATAATAATATCGATTGCCATTTATAAAGTCAAGTTACTTTTGGAGGGAAAAGTAAATACAAAATGAAGAAAAGTGCAATGAAGATTCATTTTCCACTTTTTATTTTCAAAGAAACTCTTCCTTGTGAACTTGGCAGCTACAGATTCATAAGACCCTAGGACAAAAATCCTAAAAGTTTGGCTATTTAAATGAAAATCAAGAACAACTCTTTTGGTGAATTCATCTCAATCTTCACAATTATACATGATTGATCAGATTTCAAGGAGATTTGATTATCCATCTTGCTGATCTTCAGAAGATTTGATATCTTTTCTATAGAAGCATTTCTCATATATTTTATATGATGACATTATGCATTTTTTGGTTTATAACAACAGCATGTTTTTGCAAACTGTAATCACCTAAAATTGGACAAGATAAATCAAGTGAATAACTAAGGTAAAAGTCAAAGCAATTAAATCAAATCAAGCTATTATCAAATCAAAATTCAAATCAATCTTTAATTCAATTTAATTAAAAATCAAAATTCATAAATTCAACTTAAATCAAATAAAGCATGATAAATCAATCAATTGTGTAACTAATCTAATTAATTACATAGTTCATTTAAATCAAATCAACCCATTCAAGGGGTACACATGGCTAAAGATATTAATTAAATTCAATTAATTAAATCCTATTTTCCCTCAACCACCAAATTGAAGGAAAATTCATCAACCAATAGGATTTAAGGATGAAGCTCACATGGATCAAGCCTAAATTGAATCTCAATCACTCACTTAGAGAATGCATCTTGTCCATTCATTTTATCCTCTTGTCCCAAGCTTTGAGGACAAAATATTTAAACGGTCTCCAAAGGTGGAACCATGGACTTAACTCAAACTCAACCATGATCAAATCAACCATACCCCCTACCCTTTCCAAAATCTATAAAAGCAAGGCATAATTCAATCAATATTCATCCACAAATATGAGAATAACATCAAACCTCTTGCAATTTATAGCTAGAAAGGCAAATTTAGAGCTAAATAGGTGTAATTTCATTTGGAATTGAACTTTTAGCTTTGTTTATCATTCATTCTCATTTTAGGATTGTCACTAATGGAAGCTTTCTAAGAGCTTTGCATTAGCATCCCTAAATACAGATCCATAGAGTGCTTAATTGTCAATTATTTTCTTAAATAGCTTAATCTTTATGGTAATTTAGTTGATTTATTCATTTATTTGCAATACTAACCCTATGAAGGTACTTTTCCTAGTACAAAAAATGGTGCCCACTGTATGCACCCTAAAATGTTTGCCTAGACTTTATTCCCCCCATTCTTGCAATTTATCAAATCCCTGAATCAATATTTTCAAAAATCAGCATTTTATCAATTATATCAATTTCCTTGATCAAATCTCATTTTATCATTTTCGATTATTTGCCTTGGGCTAACCATTTTATCCTAAAGTCTTTATTTATTTAAAAGGAATTTCCTCCCCTTTTATTAAATAAAAAACCCCCACATTTCCTCTTATCCTAAGTTGCACAAATAAAGCATTATTCTTATTTTATAAAAAGAAGAAAAATCACTTTTTATCTCATATGGACACAAAAGTCAACTCTTATTTTCTCATTGGAGGATATTTGTACAGATGGATTTCTCCTCTTTGATGCTCCACCCTTGATTAAATATTTTTCCTCTTAATATCCATGGTCCATTCTTTCTCATCTCTTATAAAAGGAGAGCTCTCTTCTCATTTTAGGATCCATCTTTTGAATACTAACCTTATATTGCAGGATTGCTTAGAGACTTTGGAGCTTTTTGAAGACATTATTGCATCCATCTTTCATTTCTTGCATCATAGCTTTCATGGCATCTAGCTTAGCTTCCTTTATGCTTTAGATTAGCTCACCTAGCTTAATTAGCAAGGGTTTGTAATAATTTCCTTTCATAGCTTAGCTTGCATCTTCATTCTTAGCATAGTTGCATTGCATCTTCATTGTTGATTCTTAAAGATATTGGCATTCTTGCCCTTATCTCTTTGAATCTCTCATTGTGTGGTTTACTAGCAATTTTGCATGCTTCAATAGCTCTAGCTGAGAGCACCATCAACATCTTTGTGACTCCATGCTTAGGGAGCTCTAGGTCGATTTCTCAAGGTTTCCCATTCATGGATTCTCTTGGAAGTAATGACTTAGAGAAGTGCACTATTTAGTGTGTACATTTTTGGTGCCCACCGTGGGGCAGAACACTCTTATTTTGTCCTTCATTTTTATGCATTTCCACACTTTTTTTGTCACTTTTTAGCTTACTATTTTTGGCAAATTTTTACTTATTTTTGGAAGATTATCGTACGATACTTTACCAATGTCATGTGATAATTCATCCTATACTGGTTTGATACCTTACCATTTAAAGTATCATGCTGTGTGAGAGATTCTGTCACACAGGTATTCTGTATTATCACCTGCAGGTAACATGAACTATCGCATAGGAGGAAACTATCGCACCCGTATGCTGGAAACTATCGCATGATATTTCTAGTAACTATACTATCACCTGTGCTTGGCAGAGAGTTGTTTATTATATTTTTCTTGCCAAGTTTTGATCTAATTAGCTTGTTGGTTTAGTTTTCTATGGTTAGGCAAAGTTTATTTGTAGATTTCATTTGGTTTTTGATGTGCTAACCCTTGTAGGGCTAACAAGTGGTGCTTGTAGGTGCTCCTATTGTTTGGTTATTTTCTTAAAAATGCATCCGCAAGGGCTACTAACGGTTTTTGAAGGGCAGCCCAAAGCATTAAAAAAACAAAACAAATCAAGTGCTTGTTTAATTGCTTTTGTTTTGAGTGTGGCATATACTAGTTGTTTCATTTAGTAGGCACTTAATATCTTGTTGTAGGAATCTTTGGGTGGTAGGAGAAGTATGCTCTTCACCCTTGCAATGAACCAAAAAATCTTGACCCATCTTTAGATTTTGAAAGCAAGAGGGTAATTGAACCTTTCCTTGGTGTGTTTGGGAGACATTTTTGAGCTAGGAGATTATGCTCTTCACCCTTGAGGTGAAATATAAATCTTGACACTCAAAGGTTGATCCACTCTTTGTTTAGCTCTTAGAATCCTTTAGCGGGCCTGCTCTTGAGCAATCAAGAGGAACGACCCAAGTGGAGACAAGCTTTTCACCGGCTACTCCAACCCACTATAAAATCAAGGCTATCAAGGACACAAAACCTTGGTAGACATAGTATTTGTCTTCACTTAATGTGAGTACTTATGGGATTGTGACCATGAGGAAAGTGTTGAGCAAGAATGCTTAAGGTACTCTTGTGGCCGTGAGGTCCTAGTCCCTTTTGGGGAGCAAGAGGGGTATTATGAATGGAAGCCCTTATTAAGAACCATAGATAGAAGCTACCTTATTTTTACACTTAGCTTCTTGATGCAAGGATTGATCCAAGTGGAATAACCTAGATCACCCCAAGATTACTTATCATCTTTGTTCCTTTGGTTGTGTCATTGGCACTTCCATGACAAAGCAAATATCTATTGTGGGTAACCACTTTGTGTGAGACAATGGGACATCAAGTGTGGGCCAAGTTGTTAAGTATTGAACCATTGACTTTTTAGGCTAGTAAGTGCTTGAAGTGTTCTAACTATGATCTACCCATGTAAACATTCTCAAACATCAAACATCACGGTAGCATTCATAGGATTTTATTTATTTGATATCACAATTGCTTGTCTTGGCAAGGTTTCTTTTTCCCTTGTTTCAAGTCTTTTATGACATGTTTGATCACCTACTATTTGAAAACTTGTCTATTTACTACTGTCACAGTGCTTGAAATCAAAAAATCAAAACTTCAAACTGAAATTTTGAATACATTGCCCTTAAAACTGAGATTTTTAGCACTCACTGGTCAAGAATCGTATGACACTGGAACAGTATCGCACCTTGTATTGAGAAATATCATGCAATAGTTCGTCACTAGAAGACTATCACACCACTTGCCTGGAAAGTATCACATGGGCTGCTTGGAAACTGTCACACTGCTTACTGCGAAATATCACCTGGATAGAAATTATCACCCTGTTGGCCTGGAAACTATCGCACAGAGTCTTTTTGATGTCTACCTGATTTATGCAATTTTTAGTCTTTTCTTAGTTGACCAGATTTTAGTAGGTGACTTACTCTGCTACTAGAAACTTGTTTGTACCTTGGGTTCCTGATTTTAGGCCCCTTGAACTAGTGTTCTCTGATTTTACAAAGTAGTCTTGTTTGACATCGATAAGTTAGGGATCATCCTTGTTGAAAAAGTACACCTTTAGATTTTTTGGTAACACACTTGGAGATTTTTAGTACTCTTTTATCCAATTTACTTCCATCAAAATTTAATTTCAATTATATATTTGGTTAAATCCATTTTCTTGGCCCATATGTGTTAGGATACTCATCCTTTTATTATGCACCTCTATGGCAGGATTGGTTTACACCTTTTGCAACTTTCTATCTTACCATCTCTTTTTGGACAATTGAACACTTTCCCTATCCTTGTTTGGTATTGACATGTCATAAGATCATCTTATCACCAAGGGTATTTTACTTTCATGTCAGTTACGACAAGGTACCAAGTTAGTCAAGGAAAATGACCTTGAGTTGTCTTTGAGCAATTACCCTTAGTCCAAACTCGTCAAAAGTGAAAGTGGAAGAAACCCATCTTTGATCAATCACCTAGGAGTGAGTTTGAGGCTTGGTTTGACCCAAAGATAAATCCTAGTGAGTTGAGTACTTCTTTACCATCCTCTCAATCAAATATGGACATGAGTTACACTTTGACTAGGAGATAAAGAGAAGTAGTGGATCAAACTGTTGATGATATTTTCCAAAGACATAGGGGTAACATGTCATTTGATGATGAAAATCAATCTGAATCACCCCCTATTAACTCAAGATATTTAGATTCCCATCAAAGTGCTGAAAGACACTATGCACAAGCTCACCAAGATGCACAGTCACAACATGAAGACCAAAACAATGAATCTAGTGATGCTCATGTGAATGCCGCATTCACTAATGGCTTGTTCAAACATTCATGGTCCAACTCTCCACTCAAAACAACCTCAAGATATGCTAATGAAAGGTTTAAAATAATTGAGCGCAAAAAGAAAGATTTTTTGGATGAATAAGCCACTAAAGAAGAAAGGTTTAGACACCTAGAGGAAGAGCAACATGCCTTGTTGGAATTGAGAAGAAAAGCATTCCAAGAGGAACAAGATAGGCTTTTAGCCCAACCACTTAATGACCAATTTAACAAGAGGGGTACCAACAGTGGAAACAACTCTCCACCCTCTACTCCCTCAAGAACCACAAGAAGTAGAAGGTGGTCAAGGATGCCTTCAAGATCTCCTAGTCCTAGAGGAAGAATGATTTCATAGCATAGGAGAAGAACACCTCCTAGGAACTCAAGACAACCCTCCCAACGAGCTCATCATGGCTCTCAACATGGAGGAAGTAGTACAAGTTTTGATGATCAAGATTTTATAAGAATGGAATAGGAACCACTATTCCAACAATATGTGGAGAAGTACCTTGACCAAAAAAAAGATAGGTTCCTAGAGAGCTTGATTAATAAGCAGGCTAGAGTCCCTTACAACTTTGATGTGGATAGGAGAATCAAGAAACAAGGACCTTCTCAAGAAGAGGAAATCAAGAAACTCAAATGAATGATGGAAAAGGTGTTGGCACCTAAAGGTTCATTTTCACTTGATTCTATTTGTCCCAATCCTTTCAACAAAAGTGTGACTATGACAGATTTTCCTAGGAAAGTTGAAATTCCCCAATATGATAAGTATAATGGAAATGGTGACCCACATGATCATGTGTGTCAGTTTTACACCATGATTTTTGAGTTCCACCAAGATGACTCTTACCTTATGAGATTATTTCCAAGGAGCCTCAAGGGCTAAGCCATGGAGTGGTTTACCAACATAACCCCTCCCATCAAAACTTTCAAAGAACTTGTCCACATATTCATTCAACATTTTGCATACAACTTATCAAGATCAGTCACTATGTTGGACTTATGCAATTTGAAACAAAACCAAGGGGAATCCTTTGCGACCTTCTTGCAAAGGTGGAGACGATTGTGCTCCCGCTATTCTAGGACTATTCCTAAGCATGAAAGGATTGACATCATTGTTAGTAATTTGGTGCCTGAAATGTGTTATGAGGTTCAAAAAATGGTCTTTGATTCCTTTGGTACTATGGTTGAGACAACATGTTGAATAGAGGATGTCTTAAAGGAACAAGGCATTTTGACCAAACATAGCAATAACAACAATGGTCAAAATCCTAACAATGCTAATAAGGACAAAGGTAGGCACTGGAACAAGAATAAGCAAGTAGTCAATGATAGAGTTGTGGACTCTTCCCAACCCAAGGATCAAGGAGTCCTCAATTTGTCTAGAGTAGTCCAAGCTATGAAGCTCAACACATCCTCCAACCAACAAGAGAATAAACCTAAGTATCAAGAAAAGCCCAAGAAAAAGTTGAGACAATTCTCTAAATTGGGTGACTCCTATGAGGATGTTTTCAAGACCCTTATTGCCAATAATCTTGCACAACCATAAGATCAAGAAAAATTCCACATACCTGATGTTAAGCCACATTGGTGGAATGAAAAAGCTTTCTGCAAATACTAGAATGGCATTAGACATGACATCGAACATTGCTGGAAGCTTAAACACCTCATTCAAGATCTTATTGAAAGTGGTAAACTTCAAATTGATGGGTTGAATACAAATGCAAACCACAAGGCATTCAAGGAGCCTTTACCCAAGTATGAAAAGGGAGAAAGCTCTCAACCCAAGAATGGAAAAGCTACAATCAACTATACCTACACAGGTGCAGAAAATGTGGTTAATATGCTTGAGATTGTTGAGGAAAATGTCAACATGATGTGAAACAAAGATTCTTATAGTCATGATGTGGGCTCTCCTCCTATATTTGATGAAGAAACTATGGTGGTGCTTAGGGGTCCTCACTCTCAAAGGTCATCCCAAGCTCTTAACATTGTCACTCGAAGCCAAAGTCAAGGTTTGGTGGTTATTAGAGGTCCTAGTTCAAACCAGTCTAGCAAACCCAAGCACGTGACATCCAAGAATGTCACCACCAAGTCAGCAATCAATCCTGAAATGAGCTACAATCTTGTTGACTAGTTACAAATAACACCAGCTCAAATCTCAATTTTTGAACTCCTAGAATTGTCTCCAAGACATAAGGGTGTCCTTGAAGATGCTTTGCATACAGCCAATGTTCCTAATAACATAGATGTTGACCAGTTACAAAGAACACCAACTCAAATATCAATTTTTGAACTCCTAGAATTATCTCCAAGACATAAGCATTAACCACCTTGCCATCCCTCACTACCTCACATTCTTAGAAGAAGATGACAAAGCCTTGAGCCATCCACATAATCTTGCCCTTCATATTGAAGTCATGATCCACAAGACCCGTGTCAGGTGTGTGTTGATCGATGGGGGTGCTGGGCTCAATATTTGTTCCTTGAGTTTGTTAAAAATACTGGGTTACTCTGAGAAAGTTATTGATACTCATAAGAAAATCACCATTAAAGCCTATGATGAAGAAGAGAGAAGCTCCAAAGGTTTGGATGTCCTTCCTGTCAGGATTGGCCCCATTGAAAAGGACATTTTGTTCCAAATTGTTGATGCTGGTACTTTAGCCTACAATATTCTTCTTGGTAGACCATGGATCCATGACATGTAAGTAGTGTCATCCACCTACCACCAATGTGTAAAGTTCCCCTATAATGGAGTAGAAGTTTGTATACCCGGGGATAGTACATTATCTGTTAATGCAATTTCAGTAGGGACTCATGTTCCTCTCAATAGAGATGAAGAGGATTTTGATGCCACTTTGGCACAATGTCAGAATAAGTTCAAAGCCATAGACCTTGGTATGGGGGGTTATCAAATTGACTCCTTCACAAAAATGTCAGTCTCACCTAGGTCCTTTGGTAAACCTTCACAAGAGATGCGTCCCTCATCTTTAGTAATGACTCTGTTTGATACATTTGTAGAGTCCTCAGTGCCCATACAGGATGAAAAAGAAGAGGTAGCTATCAGAGATTGGATTTACAAAGAAGAAAAATACCAGCATAATGAAAATTTCTCCCCATCTCCTAAAGCTTATGGGAGAGGATACACTCTTGTCAAGAGCATGGGCTATCCAGGTCATGGTCCTCTCAGTCATAGATTAGATGCTAAGGCTGAGCCACTCAATCATGCTCTCTTTGGCCATAGAGTTAAGACAATAGTTGGCCTAGGTTTTAAAAGTCAAAATAAGAAAATTGCTCCTATCCTTGCTGCGATAGATAGTGATGATGAATCTAGCTACATACCCAATTTGCAAAATCAACAAGATAGGTGTGAAGATTGGATCCCTTCCACCAATCTCCTTTGGGGAGATTTAGATGCTCCAGTTATCAATCCAACAATTTTAGACCTAGAACAAGAACAATCCACTATTGAAGATCATGTTGAGGATCCTATTCAAGAACATCAATACCAAAATGGCATTCAAGAAGGTGTTACCCTTGGTGAAATCAAAGCCTCTACCTCAAGGCCTAAAAAACATGCTTGGTGTAAACATCCCAGCTTGGATTCAGATACAGACTCACATGAGTATGAGTGGGAGACTCTTTTTGATTGTTCTACAATTGATATGGACATTGATGGTGTCCATACATATGGTTGCCAACCCGAGGTAGCTAACGAGTCTAGTGTAGGATTAGAAGATTGGAATCTGTGAGTCGCTTTAGTGGATGATGCTTTGATCGGTGGGATAAGTCCTAATTTAGGTACCTTAGAGGGATACTTGATGGATCCTAATCTACAATCACTAGAGATGATACCATTTGCATACACAATATTGAACCAATCATTGACCTACCCCTTGCCAATCCTCACTTAATCAATTGGTCTCAGTACTATCAAGAGCCTCAACTCCTAATTTTCCAAAATGACTATGAGATAGCATGCTACCTAAATAACCTTGAACCTATACTCTCTTCCACCAAAGAACCAACTACAAGCTTGACAGAACCAGATATCAAGTACCGTATTCACAAAATGAAAAGAAAAGAAAAAAAGAATAAGAGTTCTGATGGATAAAACCACTACGTGGCAGTGCCAGAACCTAAAAAAGTAAAAATAAAGGACATATCTGAAGGTGAAAACCTCTTTGAGACACCTAAGGATGAGGTACTTGGTCATCTCCCAAGTTACTTTCAAGACAAATCTTTAGTGCTTGTTGAGCCTACACAACCAGTTAATTTGAATACACCAGAGGCTCCACAAATTGTGCACTTAGCTCAGTCTCTATCAACATAGGAAAAAGAAGCCTACATTAAGTTTCTACAAAGAAAGAAAATTAATTTTTCTTGGACTTACTCAGGCATGCCAAGATTGGACACCAATCTTATTATGCACCACTTGTCTATTGCTCTAGGTATCAAACTAGTAAAATAAAAATTGAGGAAGATGCATCCTCACATAGCTCTTCTTGTCAAAGTTGAATTAGAAAAACTCCTCAATGTAGGATTTATAAGAGCTATTGATTATGTCGAATGGATATCCAATATAGTACCGGTTTCAAAACATGACAAGTCCATTTGTGTCTGCATAGATTTTAGAGATCTTAAGAAAGCATGCCCAAAGGATGATTTTCCACTTCCAAACATAGACATGATAATGGACATGACCGTGGGTTATGAGATCTATTCTTTGATGGATGGCTTTTCTGGGTATAATCAAATCAAAATAGCTCCTGAAGACCAAGAAAAGAATGCATTCACTTGTGCATGGGGAACCTATTGCTAGAATGTCTTGCTATTTGGATTAAAAAATGTAGGAGCTACTTATCAAAGAGCTATGACTACCATCTTCTATGACATGATGCATAATAATATGGAAGATTATGTGGATGACACCCTAGCAAAATCTAAAAAAAGGGATACACATCTAGGTGATTTGGAAGTAATTCTAGATCGTATGGAATAGTTTCAATTGAGATTAAATCCCAAAAAGTGTGCATTTGGAGTCAACTCTAGAAAAATCCTAGGATTTATCATTTCAGCTAAAGGTATAGAGGTGGACCTAGAGAAAGTTCAAGCAATATTGGATATGCCGCCTCCCAAAAACATTAGTCAAATGAGGAGTCTTCAAGGACGCCTTCAATCTATAAGGTGGTTTATTTCACAACTGGCTGATAGAGCTCAAACCTTTAACAAGACTTTACACAAAGGGGTTAAATGTGTCTGGAATGAAGATTGTCAGCAAAGCATGGACCAAATCAAGCAATACTTAGCAAATCCTCCAATTTTAATGCCTCCTATCCCAAGAAAACCACTCATATTGTATGTGTCAAAAATAGAATCTTCCCTGGGGGCATTGTTGTCTCAACTTGATGATACTAGAAAAGAAAGAGCTATCTATTACATCAGTCGTACTCTTGTGTCATATGAGGTTAACTACACTAGTATTGAAAAATCTTGCCTAGCGGTGGTGTTTGCTTCCCAAAAGTTGCGACATTACATGCTTGTACATACAATGCACCTCATTGCAAAAATTGATCCTCTCAAATATTTGCTTGGTAAGGTTGCTCTCATAGGTAGACTTGCTAAGTGGATGATGATCTTATCAGAATTTGACATAGAGTATGTTGAGCGTAAGGCTATAAAAGGACAAGCCATTGCAGACCAATTGGCTGATTTTCCAATTCGAGATAAAACACCAATTCAAGTTGAATTTCCAGATGAGCACATAATGTACATGACTACAAGAACATGGAAGATGTTCTTTGATGGCTCTTTCATGCAAAATGGTTTAGGTGCAGGAGTGTTATTTGTTTCTCCTCATGGGTATACAATCCCTAAGTCCTACAAACTATTGTTCCCATGCACAAATAACATTGCTGAGTATGAAGCTTTGACAAATGGACTCAAAATGGCTATAGAGTGGGGAATCATAGAGCTGCATATTTATAGGGATTCACAATTAATTATCAACCAAGTTAATGAAGAATATCAAACCAAAGATGAAAAACCGGTACCCTACAAGAAAATGGTTGATTCATTGCAATGATACTTCACCTTTGTTACATTTCAACAAATCCATACAGCAGAGAACAAAGTAGTTGATGCTATGCCTATGTTGGCTTCACTTCTTCAGCTAGAATAGCATAAGTCTAGATTTGAATTCCTGGTGGAAGAGCTATGATACCCTATCTATGAATCCCAAGAAAGCCAAGTTGTTTGTACCCTTATTGGCCATGAGTCATCCTACTATGGTGCCATTTACTCATTCTTCCATGATGGTACTATTCCTGAGACATTCAATCATTCTAAATGTAGAAACCTAACTCAAAATGCATCTCACCACACCCTTATCTCTGGTGATCTATATAGGAGGGGTTTAGATGGGA
Organism: Chamaecyparis obtusa; assembly: GCA_027943335.1. Classification (NCBI taxonomy): domain Eukaryota; kingdom Viridiplantae; phylum Streptophyta; class Pinopsida; order Cupressales; family Cupressaceae; genus Chamaecyparis; species Chamaecyparis obtusa. The sequence goes on from BSBK01003980.1 coordinate 203,819, forward strand.
CACTTCTTAGGTGTTTAGAAAAGGATGAGTCCAACCAAGCGTTAGTTGACATTCATGAGGGCATTTATGGAGGACATTCTAATGGTCTTTCTATGGCCTAAAGGTTGCTTAGGGCAGGGTACTATTGGCCTACCATGCAGACAGATTCAGTAGCTTTTTCTAAACCTTGTGAAAAGTGTCAGAAACATGGAAACCTGATACATGCTCTAGGTAGGGAGCTTATTCCTTCTATTTCTCATTGTCCATTTCAGCGCTGGGCCTTTGACCTTGTTGGGCAGATTCATCCCAACTCATCATGTGGACACAAATTCATTATCACTGCTACTGATTACTTTACCAAATGGGCAAAAGCTGTCCCACTTTCTATTGCCTCAGGCAAGACAGTTTCTTTGTTTATTTTGAACCATATCATCTGTCGATATGGAGTGCCTTCTAAAATAATCACTGACAATGGAGGTCAATTTAAAAATAAGGACCTTAAACATCTCTACAAGAAATTCAAGATAAACCAACATTGGTCCTCCATTTACTTCCCGCAAGGAAATGGACAAGCAGAGGCTTCAAATAAGACCATTCTCAAAATCCTCCATAGAACAATTCACAAGAATGGTAAGATTGGCATCTACAGATAAATCCGGCCTTATGGGCCTATAGAATGAGTATTCGTACTCCAACAGGGGCTACTCCTTTTGCCCTCACTTATGGTGCTAAAGCAGTGTTGCCTTTAGAGGTGGAGATTCCTTCTCTTAGAGTTTCCCTTAAAGGTCTAGTGACAGATGAAGACTACCATGCTATGAGGTTACAAGAACTGGAACTTCTAGATGAAAAGCGTAAAGCATCTTTTGATCACATGAGAATTTACCAAAAGTGTATGTCCAAAGCATTCAATAGGAAGGTTCACCCTAGAAAATTTCAAGTGGGGGATCTATTGGCAATTTGGCTAATGTGGATATAGAGATGTTGTCATTATGGAAACATATGATCTCTACTAAGAGCGTAGAATTTTCAATGCAAGTATGGCAAGTTGAAGGAAGAAATTGTTTAAGTATGGATACAGTGATCCTGATAGAGCACCCAATGAAGATTTAGTTGGCGATGTCCACTAGAGCAATATTTTTGTTTGTGCAATTAACTAAAGCTTCTATAGAGTATGAGGATACCTCATCTTAGTGCACATAAAGTTTGGAGTAGTCCGAATGAAGTTATTTGAAGTTTACCGAAGATAGTTTTTGCAGATAGAACAGTCTTGGAGATAGTATTAGCGAAAGAGTTAAGGGGTTATTTTTGCTTGTCAAAATAATGACTTAACATTATGAAGGGATGACATCCTAGATGCTTACTCTTGGATAAATATTTTGGAAGCTGACCATATAAAGTTATTAGCTCTAATAACTCATATATTAGGCATACTTGAAATGTAATGATAAGGATATGATATGATGTGTGAAAAGAAAGAAAAGGATACCTTGTGATAGTTGTATATTGTGATAGAAACAAAGGCTATTGATGTGAAGTTGTAAGCAGTACCATAATATAGTCAGAAACATTTTGTATTACCTGTTTGGGCAGTGAGCTCAGCTGGTGATCAGGTTTTGTAATCTAACTCCTAACAGGGTTAAGGCTTCTAACAAGGCCTAAAGTCCTTTAACTAGGACAGATCTACTATATATTGTAAATTGACTCTTAACAGGGTCCAATATCCCTAACAGGATACTTTTGATTAGTGATCTTTTTGGGTACCATCCCCACCGTGGTTTTCCCTTGGCCAGGGTTTCCTTGAGAACATATCATGTGTTATGAGTTCTTTCTATTTACTACTATGTTTGTTAATCAGTTTGATAGTCTTTGTATGCACTAAAGTAATCTGTTATATCCATAAGTGGGAAAAAGTAAAAGTTTGTGAAATACTGATTCACCCCCCCTCTCAATATTTCCTATTTCTAACAATTGGTATCAGAGCACAGTTACTCGGAGAAGGAACATTCAAGGAAAGCTTAGCAGCTTGAGTAAGATCTCTATGGATATGGATCAACTTCAGAAGAATCTTGAAGAAGCTCTTGAACAGATTGATATGTTTACTGATGAAAGAAACTCCTTAAGAAGAAAGTATGAAGATGCAAAGAATGCTATTGACAAATTAAAAGGTAAGATTGAAGATCTGAAATCTGAAAAGAAATCTGATATTCTTGTTGAAGATTGTGATGAATTAGAAAAAGAAAATGAGATCCTTAAGCATGAGCTGAAGATAGTAAATCTGAAGCTTAGTATGAAAGATGGAAATTTGAGATCTGATAATGAAAGATTGAAAATTGAGAATGAACATCTGAGATCAAGACTTGAAAAGGAAACATCCGAATCTGAAAAAGTAAAAGTTCAGTATGTGGAACTTGAGAAGTATAATAAAATTGTGAAAGGTGAATTAACTCATTCTAAACAACAACTTGAAAGGCTATATTCAAATAGTGATAGGACTAAAAAACAAATTTCTTTTGGAGAACCATTCTTTGATAGGACTGGATTTGGATTTAGTATGTTTAGAACAAATCATGAAAGTAAGAAGCCAGATCTGAAGACATCTGAAAGTATGGAGGAAATGAAGCTAGATGAGAACACATTGGAAGATCCACCTAAAGAAGAACCACCTAGAGAGAAAGAAGAATCAAAGCAAGAAGAATCAAAATAGGAAGAATCATCTAAAGGTATGCAAAGATAATTCAAAGGTAGATGTTTTTCTTGTAATACTATTGGGCATATGAAGAGAGATTACATAGGTAAGCAATTTAAACCTCTTAATGGACATTGTTATAATTGTCATGGTTTTGGACATAGAGCTAATGAATGTAGAAGACCTAAAGTAATTTTGAATAATTATGATAATAGAATGATTGGGAATACTAACAATGCAGATAAGAGATCTATTGAAGAAATGAATAAAAGAAAAGTGGTAGTATGTTTTAGATGCAACAAAGTAGGACATATTGCTAGAAATTGTAGGTCATAGATTAACCAACAAGGACAAAGATTTGGAAACAATGGAATCATTTGTCAAATATGCAACAAGTTTGGACACTCAGCAAGAGTTTTTAGAATGAACAATGGAGGTTATCATCATAACCCTAACCCTAGGAACAATGCAAGAAGGAATGAAAATGCAGGAAACAAAGGGAAAGGTTGTTGTAGCAATAAAGATGAAGTAAAATTTGATAAAGGCATAGATCAAGGAGGTATATTCAGCATTGAAAGTAGTTAGGAAGGTAATGTAACAAATGGTAAGGATGAATCTTTACCTGACCCTTCTTTAAGTACTTAAATTATGTAAGTTTCTGTAGTTTAGGACTTAGGATTAGTGTAGATTAGGAATTTGAATGAGTTAAGTTTTGCGCAGTTAGATATAGGTTTTCTATGTTGTACTAATGCTATGGTTAAGTGTGAAAAAGAAAATATTGTGTTTTACGAGGTCACAAAAAGTTTTATGGTTGTAGGTTTGCAGAATCAGCTTTTTGAGGTTTTAGTGGAAAAATGAATGAATGCGATGTCAGATTGAGTTAATGTGAAGTGTTATAAGGTCAAAATCAAAGTTATCACGATTAAAAAGTGATCAAAAATAGATTTGAAAGAAGAAAAAGTGAGTTGAGAATGATTTGAAGAAGTTTGGAAGTAGTTTGCAGCGCCGATCATACCGAAACCCTAGGTTTGCAAAGTTGAGGTATTTTTTGATCTTTAATCAGTTGATAAGATGGATATTTCTATGGTTCATAATGTTAAGAATAAGAATAAACCTAAGATTAAGAAAGAACCAATAGAACCAGCTGAAATTGATGATAGACTAGCACTATCATCCGTACTAGATAGAGTATTACACATTGAGAACGTTAAAGGATATTTAGGTTGCAAGTTTGAAACTTTGGGAGATGCAGATTTTAGTGATGATTACAGGAAATTGTATAATCAAGACATGTCAGTTAAACCAGCTTATGGGCACCTAGAGAACAATGAAATTATCAATTATTCCATGAAGTATGAATTTAATGATGAGGAATGTACCAAGATCATTTTAAGTAGAATCCACAATGAGAAATTTTGGATGGAGGATAGAGTTATTGGTATAACTACTAACCTAATTCATGATGTTACTGGATTATCAAAAGTTGGAGAGATTCCACTGAATGAAAATAACATGAGAAAGATTGTCTTAGACAACACTGGATCTAGTTACAATGGTAGAGGAATTGCGATAAGTAAGATTAAGCAAGATGATGTTAGGTACCTTTGCTAGTTCAAGGGAAGATGACATGGCTCCAGGAATGGTTCATGTAGCTTATCTTATGTGTATTGAGAAGAAACAAGTAGACCTATGTGAAATTCTAAAAATTTAGTTATTTGAGAATTTAGAAAAGATTAAGAAGGCTAAGTACACACAGTTTAGGTTTTCATCTCTGATAACCTATATGTTTTTCCATATTTTGTGAAGATTTCCTTACACAGTTGACTGGAGTGACAATGTGAACACAATGGAAAGAATTAACTCAGTCTACATGAAGCACCTAATTGATAAAGTCAATGACAGTGTGAAGCTTGTATTGAAGACTTTTCAGAATATTGTTAAGAACAGATCAAGGATTCCTCAATCCTTAATTGAAAATCATAAAGATGACATTTGTTTTATGGTAGACACTGATTTCACCTACATTGGAGCAGTTGAGCCTAGAATGGAATTCATAGACCCTCTTGGCTATGAAATATCTAAAGCAGAAATAGTAGGATATGTGAATAGACTGTTAGAGTGTGAGTTGGATGGTCATGTAAATAGGTTTGGAACCTATGAAGAGAATTTCAACTCTGCAATAAGTTTGAAAGAAAAGAAGAAATCTAGTAGGAGAGTTGAATCTACTATGAAGAAAATACTGAAAGAATCAGGTATGTCAAGTCATGAGTTTGACATAGTTAAGAAGACTGTAGAAGCCTTGAAGCAAAGTGAAAATCTTTTAGTTCCACCTATGGCATCTAGTGCAGACCCTATTGATCCTATTGCAGTAAAGGTATAAGTTGAAGTACCTGAAAAAGATGAAGGAGAAAAATATTTTTCTCCTATTTCTAGCAAAAGAGTAAAAGTGAGTGCAACAGGACCCGACAAGAGACACAAAGTGATTGTACCACCTGTACCTAGAAAAGTAGTAGTAATTAAAGATGATGATGAAGTTTCAATCAAGAAGAAAACTTGGAAACCAAGAATTGAAAGAGTTAATGAAGATATATTGCAGCATGGAGACTTCACTAAGATAAATAAATTCTATGATCTATATGTATCATTTGACAAATTGAATTTTGAAAATGCAATGATTACACATGATTTTGACAAATAAGAAACTTAGCACTATTCATGGTAAGATCCCAGAAGATTTGTATAACAGACTTGTGAACAGAAAATAGAGAGTGCAAGAAGAGGACATAAAGATGAGAGAACATGTAATCAGATAGTTCTATGAAATTGAGGATGAAGATCATTTGAAGAGAATCTTGAAGCCTCTTGGAACTTTATTGAGAACTAAGAGGAACAATTCTTATAATGGGAGGCAAAAAGGAGGAAGTACAGAAAGAGACTAAGCAAGCAGTAATGCAAGTTCTTGCAGATATAGTTGCAAGAAAGCATGTTGAATCAGATCCTCAGCAGAAGCAATCAGAGGAACTGCATGCAGAGGAAGTTGGTATTGAAGAAGTCCCATCTTCTTCACATATCAATATTGGCAAAGAATCAATGGACATTGAAGGAACCAAAGTGACACTAGAGTCAAATGATGTAGTATTTCATGATCTAGGAAACATTGTTGACAATTTGGCTTTAGAAGAGCAAGAGAAGATTACATAATTAGAAAAGGATACAGAGGCAGTGGAAGCACCAGCTGTATCAGAATTAGTTCTAGCAGAGAAAACAGTTAAAGGTAAACAAATTTTGATAGAGGTCACTACCCATAGTGCACCTGACAGTAAGAAGAGAAAAATTGGTTCAATTTTTGAAGACCTTGGAAAAGAAGTTGAAGATGATGATCAACTTGAGCTCATCACATCTCTTAATAAAATTATTGGAAAGAATAAGAAGGTGAAGGACCTTGAAGGCAAAGTTAGAGTTTTGACAGAGAAACTTGAGAGTGTGATCAACACTAAGGTATTTGAATTGGATCCACTTGAGAAAGCTAAAATGGTAATAAACTCTTTTGACTTTGAATTTTCTAACTTAAAGGATATTGCTAGAATAAAAGTTCAGGAAGCCTTTGAAGTAGAAATGCAACAAAATTTAAGTGTAAATATTCAAAATGATATTGGTAATTTGGATCTATGCATAAAGAATTTGAGGAAACATTTTGAGACTGGAAAGAGTTTGTATATACAATGCACAAAATTAGAAATCCTAACAGTTGAAGAAGATAAGAAGATCAGAGAGAAGATAGATGCAATTACAACTGAAACAAACACCTTGACAAGTCCAAATATAAAGATAAGTGCTGTGGAGAAGAACATAAGGAAGTTAAATGATGAAATTAGAATGTTAGCAGAGGAGAAGAATAGAAAGATGATCAGGATTAACATCTTGAGAGAGCATATTTCAATCAAGACCTCAATTGTTGAAGACCAAATTGAGCAATGTCTTTCAGCAAAGACATCTTTTCAGAAGTTTAGCTTTAATTCCTTGCAAGCTTGTCAGACAGCAACATACGGATTGAGTACTCTACTCAATGATACTAAATCCATCAGGAAGATATGGGAGAAAGATTTTGAATCATGGAAGTTAGAGTTTGGTGACTGTGCTGCAAGCCTACCGGCTTTGCAATAGCTGATAACAAGGTATCAAGTTTTTTATTGAAATTTTTGTACACCCTATCTTTGTCATTGTTGTCAAAGGGGGAGAGATAGCAGAAAATTGATAATATGTTGAGGAAGGATACTCATAGGGGGGGCTATTCTATAAAGTACAATATTGTATATGTGTTGTATAACATTTGGCCACAATTTTGTGTAAATGCTTTGAAGTTTTGTTTGCACACTTGGCCAATTTTCCCATATGTTGCCACCAATGACGAAGGGGGAGATTGTTGGCAATTTGGCAGATGTGGATGTATAGATGTTGTCATTATGACAACATATGATCTCTACTAAGAGTGCAGAATCTGGAATGCAAGTATGGCAAGTTGAAGGAAGAAATTGTCTAAGTATGGATACAGTGATCCTGACAGAGCATCCGATGAAGATTTAGTTGGCGACGTCCACTAGAGCAATATTTTTGTTTGCACAATTAACTGAAACTTCTATAGAGTATGAGGATACCTCATCTCAGTGTGCATAAAGTTTAGAGTAGTATAGATGAAGTTATTCGAAGTTTACCGAAGATAGTTTTTGCAGACAGAACAGTCTTGGAGACAGTATTAGCGAAAGAGTTAAGGGATTATTTTTTCTTGTTAAAATCTTAACATTATGAAAGGATGACATCCTAGATGTTTACTATTGGATAAAGATTTTGGAAGCTGACCATATAAAGTTATTAGCTCTAATAACTCATATATTAGGCATACTTGAAATGTAATGATAAGGATATGATATGATGTGTGAAAAGAAAGAAAAGGATAACTTGTGATAGTTGTATATTGTGATAGAAGAAAAGGCTATTGATGTGAAGTTGTAAGAAGTACCATAATATAGTCAGAAACATTTTTTATTACCTGTTTGGGCAGTGAGCTCAGCTGGTGATCAGGTTTTGTAATCTAACTCCTCACAGGGTTAAGGCTTCTAACAAGGCCTAAAGTCCTTTAACCAGGATAGATCTACTATATATTGTAAATTGACTCTTAATAGGGTCCAATATCCCTAACAGGATACTTTTGATTAGTGATCTTTGTGGGTACCATCCCACTAGGTTTTTCCCTTGGCCAGGGTTTCCTCAAGAACATATCATGTGTTATGAATTCTTTCTATTTACTACTATGTTTGTTAATCAGTTTGATAATCTTTGTATGCACTAAAGTAATCTATTATATCCATAAGTGGGCAAAAGTAAAATTTTGTGAAATACTGATTCACCCCCCCTCTCAGTATTTCCTATTTCTAACATGATCTTGTCCTACGAGAAAACCCTAAGAACCAACAACATAGAGAGAAAAAGGGGAAATTTGAATCTAATTGGCTTGGACCATACATCATTACTGCAGCTTTTGGTACAGGTGCTTATTTACTATCTGATCTAGAGGGGGAACAGCTCCCTAATCCTATCAATGTTTTTCACCTCAAGAAGTTCTATCCATGATGCCTATTTTGTCTGGGGGCATCCCTTGTACATATTTTATGATCCTAAAAAAATTCCAAAAAATTCATATATGATGCTGAAAAAATCCTAAAATGTATATAAAGTCCTGAAAAAATACAAAAAAAAAATCAAAAAATGCAAAAAATTCAAAAAAATAAAAAAAATGCCTTGGTGTAAACCTTGAAATAGGGGCCTTGGTAGCAAAAATACAAAAAAATTGAAAAAATAAAAATAAAAAAAAATCTCCAAGTGGTGAAAACCTGGAAACAGGTGCTACTTGAGGCCTTTGCACCCTTGTTTCTTAGCATGTGTCCTCAACACTTAGCCTTTCTCCATCATGCCTTGACCTTGTTGCCTTGGTTTGGAATTGATCCTTTTCTTTATCTAGGGGGCATAACTATGTTAGCTTTGGTCTCTAGGATACGTTGGTCTTTAGGACATCTTGCAAATTGTGTTTTTCAACCCCACCTCAACTATGCTTTTCAACACTACCCTATGTTGGACTACAACTGATTTGGAATCTGATTAAAGGATCTGTGATTACAAGATCACTATGAAGTTGTTGATTAGATATGTAATATGATTAAATTAGTATTATGTTGTCATTGATGTCAACTAGTTTGACAACACTTATCTTGTAAGTTACTATACCAAGACATCTCAAGAAAGGTGAAAGAGATGAAGCATAGAGAAATCTACATGAGGAAAGATGTACTTGACAAATGAGGATAAGGAACACATTGAGTAACTTATTGATGAGTCTATGACTTGATGATATTGACTTTATTATGTTGCATTCATCTATAATGAAGTATAGAGTTGAAAGACATAAAGCAATGTTGTCGATAAATGAAGCATTTTAGTATACACTGACAGAGTGTTGTATACCGACCACAATATTAATCGAGCAGTGTTCACTGACGCATTTCTTTGTTAACTGAGCAGAACAAAATGAATTAAATGATTAGTTTAAGCTGATAGGAATGATGAGCTGGCAAGAGTATAGCATCAAGGTAACAGATAATGTTTGTTAAGTAGATCAATGGCTGACAAAATTCAAAGAAGATCTAACCGAGAAGATTGAAACGCGTTATTGACACAAGTACCGAGAAAGTTTAAGCGACAAAATCTATGAATGTGATTAAGTGGCCAAATTTGATGGTGGAGAAGAAAATGATTTAATCATCTATATAAGAGAACAGGATCTCTTTATGAAAACGTCATGAAGAAGAAGAAGCTGTAGGATTATCGCGTGAATAAGGTTTCATGCATTTTGATCATACTGGTTAGTGAGAACCGAGCTGCAGAGCAATTACTGAGCTACAAAGAGCTATTACCGATGGACAGTAAGTTGATATGGTATTGAAACTGAAGTGAAATATTGATCAGAAGGATTTGTATGGACTAAATATTGATCTGTAATCTGCAATTGAAGTTGTATTAAGGTAGGTCATTTTACTGTTACATATTTAACCGTTGTATACAGACTAAATCTCTTTACCGAGTGGACTCTGAAATTCTTATGATGTATCATTCATAGAATGAACATTATTATCCTGTCGACCATATAGTGAATGCTGGTTGGATGATAACTTCTAGTCTAAAATCCTCTAACAAGGTCAAACTTGACAGTGTGTTTGTAACCTTTAACAGGGTTGGGTCTTAACCGACCTCACTTCAAAAGAGTGAACAATTTTGGGTTGCTGGTTCCAGGTGGTTTTTCCCTTTACAGGGTTTCCACATTAAATCTCTTGTGTTATGTGTTGATTGTGATATTTGTTTGTTATCATACTTTGCATGTTACATGGTAGATTTGATCTGTAAACAGTTTAGTATTAGATTGGTAAAAGTAAAAGCATAGACAGTAAGAGTTATTATTGCTTATCGATGAGTAGAAATAGAAGAAATTGTTTTGAATTATACATTTTGTTTTGGGACACTGGATAACTGATTCACCCCCCTCTCAGTTATTCTAACAATTGGTATCAGAGCGTCAGTTGCTTGGAACACAATTTTAAAGGACTTAAGCATAAAGATCTCAAGATGTATAAGAGGGAAGTACCAAAATTGAATAAAGAGAACTTCACAGTATGGAAAAGTAGAATGAAGCTACACATATCTAGAATTGGAAACTCAGCACAAGATCTGATGCAAAATGGCTACATGCAACCGCCCATTGGTCCCCTAGCTGTTGATCAACTGAAGGATAAGCATGAACACAATGTTACTATGATGGAACTTGTTGCTGCCTGTACCGATGCTAAATTTGAAGATATCAAGACATGCACAACTGCCAAAGGAATGTGGGACAAGTTAGCACAAATCTATGGTGGAGATCTGATTGTCAAAAGAGCTCGAGTTGAAAGTCTTAGAGGTAGATTTGATGATATGAGAATGAAAGAAGGTGAAAATATTGTCCAATATTCAAATAGAATCAAAGAGGTGGTACATGCTATTAGAGCATCTGATGGAGTAATTGATGATGAAACAATGATAAGAAAGATTCTTAGAACTTTGCTACCAGTTTATGCAATCAGGATTTCTGTAATTCATGAAACAAGAGCTACATCCAAGCTTACTCTTGACACACTAATTGGTAAACTTACAACCTTTGAATTAAACAACTTTGATAATAGTGTTGTTCCTTCTGTTGAATCTGCTTTCATGTCTTCTCTAAAGATTGGAAAGTCTAGCAGGAATGGTAAGAATTGTGATAGTGATGACTATACCAATGATGAACTTGAAGAGCTTGAAGCACTTATGGCCAGAAGATTGTCCAAAGGAAAAGGAAGGTATAGAGGCAAGCTACCTTTAGCATGCTTTAACTGTAAGGAAGTCGGTCATATTGCTGCTAGATGTCCTTAGAAGAAAGATGATGATAGATCCAAAGACCGATTTGATGGAAGCTATGGAAGAAGAGTCAACAAAGGTTACCGACACAACAATAGAGACAACCAAGATGAAAAAGGAAAAAAGGTATGTTACATAGCCGAAGATATTGAAACTAAATTGATTGTGATGATGATATAGAATTTGTATTTGTTGCTATGAAAGATGACTCAAAAGAGGAAGAGAAACATGAAGAGACAACCGCGATCTCTAAAGTAAGTAGAAATGATACATGGATCATAGACAGTGGCTGCACACATCATATAACCGGTGATGTAGAGAAGTTTGATCATCTTGTTGAAGATAATGGAGGATCTGTGAGAATGGGAAATGATGCACCTTGCCTGGTAAGAGGTAAAGGCTCACTAATGATCAATGATAGATTACAATGTGAAAATGAATATTGGGTAGATGGACTGAACTATAATCTGATAAGTGTGGCTCAACTAAACAATTTAGGCCACCGACTGGCTTTTGAGAGAAAAAAGGTGAAGATTTATGATGATGGAGGAAGATTCGTCAGAACTGGTACACAATCCAGAGGTGATCTATTTTATCTTGATATAGATCACTCTTCTTGTTTGTTAATAAAGGATGAAGATGCTTGGTTGTGGCATCGAAGGCTATGCCATGTGAACTTTGACAACATGATCAAGATTAGTAGAAAGAAAAGAGTTAGAGGATTTCCTAACTTGACAAAACCTGATCATGCCATGTGCCATGAATGTCAGAAAGGTAAGATGACTAAGTCTAGTTTTAAAAGAAAAGACTATTCAACAAACAAGATACTTGAGTTGGTTCATGCTGACCTGTGTGGTCCTATGAGAACTCAAAGTTGTTCTAGTGATAGATATTTTATTCTTTTTGTTGATGATTATACCAGACTAATGACTGTTATGTTCTTGAAAGAAAAATCTGAAGCTTTCAAAATGTTTAAATGGTATAAAGCTAAGGTAGAGAAAGAAACCAGAAAAGAAATAAAATGTTTAAGATCTGATAGAGGAGGTGAATTCATTTCTGATGAATTTACTAAATTTTGCAATGAGCATGGAATCAAGAGGTAGGTATCTGCACTGAGGACACCTCAGCAAAATGGCATTGCTGAAAGAAGGAATAGGTCTATAATTGACTGTGCTAGAAGATTGATGATACAGAAGAATGTTGCTCAGACATATTGGAGGGAAGCTGTCAGCACAGTTGTATATGTTCTTAACTGAGTACAACTAAAGAAGGACTCAAACCGAACACCTTATGAACTATGGTTTGGACACAAACCTACTATAAGTTATTTCAAAATTTTTGGAAGTAAATTCTTTATCTTGAAAGATGAGAGAAATAGAAAATTTGACTCTAAAGGAGATGAAGGAATATTTCTAGGATATTCTACTACAAGTAAAGCATACAAATGTTTGAAGAAGGCTAAAAATAAGATTGTTGAAAGTACTAATGTTCATGTTGATGAATTTGATGATAAGTACACTGAGAAAAGTACAAAGGAACCAGAAGACTATGGTAGATTCACTTACATTGAATATCCAGAGTATTTACCAACACCACAGACAGTGTCAACCGGTCAGCAGGGAAATAATGCAGTACAACAGACACCACAAACCGATGAACATGAAGAAGCTGCCAAGCAAGAAAATGACCCTGAGCAGGATGAACAAGAAAGGAGAAATCAAGTCTTGGCTAGTTTTGTTAGGAGACATCATCCTGAAACACAAATTATTGGAGATAGACATGCTGGAATGCAAACCAGAAGCAAAACAAGACAAGGTACATGTCTAATTTGTGAATTTGAACCTAAAATTATGAAAGTTGCATTAGAGAATGAAGAATGGGTTAATGCAATGAAGAAGGAAATAGAGAAAATAGAAAAGAACAAAACCTAGTCCTTAGTATCCCCACCAAAAGATAAGAATGTTATTGGTACTAAGTGGATATACATGAATAAATTGAATGAAAATGGTGAAGTCATAAGAAATAAAGCTAGATTAGTATGCAAGGGATATGCACAAGAAGAAGGCATTGACTATGGTGAGACATTTGCACCTGTTGCTAGATTAGAAAGAGTTAGAATGCTACTTTCATATGCTGCACATAATAAATTCAAAGTCTATCAAATGGATGTGAAGTCAACATTTTTAAATGGTATACTTGAAGAAGAAGTCTACATTGAACAACCTGAAGGATTTATTGATCCTGACAATAAAGACATGGTATGTAGATTACATAAAGCCTTATATGGACTAAAGCAAGCACTAAGAGCATGGTATGAAAGACTAAATACTTACTTGTTAAGCATTGGATTTGTTAGAACAAGTGAAAACAACAATTTGTATGTGAAAGGTGATACCGATGACACCATTATCATTGCTCAAATATTTGTTGATGACATTATCTTTGGAGGCTCAGATCTTGTTTGCAAGGCACTTGCTGATGAAATGCAAAAGGAATTTGAAATGTCTATGTTCGGAGAGAGTAAGTTCTTTCTTGGACTTCAAGTGATTCAACAGAGTGATGGCATATTCATCACACAATCTAAATACATAAAGGAAGTACTGAAGACATTTGGCATGCAAGATGCTAAACCTGTGGGAACACTGATGGCTACTGGATGAAAATTGACAAAGGAGGATGAAACTACTGAGGTAAACTAGACACTTTACTGATCCATGATTGGTAAGTTAATGTACATAGTTCACAGTAGGCCAGATATAGCACATGTTGTAGGAATTGTTGCAAGATTTTCTGCTAATCCTAGAGAATCACACATGATAGCTACAAAAAGGATCTTAAGATACTTGAAGAAAATAGAGAATTATGGATTATGGTATCCTAAGGAAGGAATTTTTTAACTAAAAGTTTACACCGATGCTGATTGGGCTGGAAATGTGGATGATAGAAAAAGCACCACCGGAGGAGCATTTTTCTTTGGTGAAAGACTTGTAACCTAGACAAGTAAAAAGCAAGCTTGTATTTCTCAGTCTATAGCTAAAGTAGAGTATGTTGCTGCTGCTACTAACTATTCAACATTGCATATATCAAACAAGTGTTGGAAGGAATGAATGAGGTAATCACTGACCCGATGATTATATATTGTGACAACACTAGTGCAATTAATATTTCAAAGAATCCTGTGATGCACTCTAAGACAAAGCATATATCTATTAAGTATCATTACTTAAGAGAACAAGTTCAAGAGAAGAAAGTTAAGTTAGAATTTTTTACATCCAAAGAACAACTTACAGATATTTTTACAAAGCCCCTACCAAAGGACACATTTGAATACTTGAGGACTAGACTTGGGGTCCGTCCCCTGTCTATCGGTCACTAAGGTGATCTAGTTGTTGCATCAGCCTACTTCTATCAAAAGATCATTCATGTTGATGTAGCATAACTCACACTTTGAATCTTGTTCAAGGTTGTGATTAAAGTTGAGAACTTGAACCGATGAGATATCAGTATACAGAGATACAAAGGAAGTACTGAACACCACAGAGAGTTACTTGGCTACTACAGAGCTGATTGTTTATTTGTTTATTTGGCATTGCTATCAAAGGGAGAGATAAACAATATGAAATGAAAAAGGGAGAGATAAATTGAAAAGGGGAGAGATTAAACCAAATTTGAAAAGGAACAAGCACCGATGACAATTATCTAAGGGAGAGACAATCTGAATGAGATAGAGTACTGAAGATCAGTTACAGAGGATAGAAGTAGGAATAGGAGAACTAAAAAGATCACAACTACAAAAAGGTAAAGTTTTATTACTTAATGTTGGTTTAGTAACATAGTGATTAAACATATTAAGTATATTTGACTTACAACATTTGTTTACAAAGTTGTAGAATGTATGTTTGGTATGTGTATGGTACATTTCATATTATTTGAAGTTGCCATCAATGCCAAAAGGAGAGATTGTTGGACTACAACTGATTTGGAATCTAATTGAAGGATCTGTGATTACAAGATCATTGAGAAGTTGTTGATTAGATATCTAATATGATTAAATCAGTATTATGTTGTCATTGATGTCAACTAGTTTAATAGCACTTATCTTGTAAGTTACTATACCGAGACATTTGAAGAAAGGTGAAAGAGATAAAAAATAGAGAAATCTACATGAGGAAACATGTACTTGATAGATGAGGATAAGGAACACATTGAGTAACTTATTAATGAGTCTATGACTTGATGATATTGACTTTATTATGTTGCATTCATCTATAATGAAGTATAGAGCTGAAAGACACAAAGCAATGTTGTCGATAAATGAAGCATTTTAGTATACACTGACAGAGTGTTGTATACTGACTACAGTATTAACCGAGAAGTGTTCACTGATGCATTTCTTTGTTAACCACGTGGAACATAATGAATTAAATGATTAGTTTAAGCTGATAGGAATGATGAGCTAGCAAGAGTATAACATCAAGGTAACAGATAATGTTTGTTACGTAGATCAATGACTGACAAAATTCAAAGAAGATTGAAACATGTTATAGACACAAGTACTGAGAAAGATTAAGCGGCAAAATCTATGAATGTGATTAAGTGGAAAAATCTGATGGTGGAGAAGAAAACAATTTACTCGTCTATATAAGAGAACAGGATCTCTTTATGAAAACACCGTGAAGAAGAAGAAGCTGCAGGATTATCATGTGAATAATGTTTCATGCATTCTAATCATACTAGTTAGTGAGAACCAAGCTGCAGAGCAATTACCAAGCTACAAAGAGCTATTACTGACGGACAGTAAGTTGATACAGTATTGAAACTAAAGTGAAATATTGATCAGAAGGATTTGTATGGACTAAATACTGATCTGTAATCTGCAATTGAAGTTGTATTAAGGTAGGTCATTTTACTGTTACATATTTTACCATTGTATACAAACTAAATCTCTTTACCGAGTGCACTCTGAAAGTCTTATGATGTATCATTCATAGAATGAACATTGTTATCCTGTCAACCCTATAGTGAATGCTGATTGGATGATAACTTCTAGTCTAAAATCCTCTAACAAGGTCACACTTGACAGTGTGTTTGTAACCTTTAACAAGGTTGGGTCTTAACCGACCTCACTTCAAAAGAGTGAACAATTTTGGGTTGCCGGTCCTAGGTGGTTTTTCCCTTTACAGGGTTTCCATGTTAAATCTCTTGTGTTATGTGTTGATTGTGATATTTTTTTGTTATCATACTTTGCATGTTACATGGTAGATTTGATCGGTAAGCAGTTTAGTATTAGACTGGTAATCGGTAAAAGCATAGACAGTAAGAGTTATTATTGCTTACCGACGAGCGGAAATAGAAGAAATTGTTTTGAATTATACATTTTTTTTTGGGACACTGGATAACTGATTCACCCCCCTCTTAGTTATTCTAACACCCTAGCATCAAGTGTTTCTCAACACTTATCACATATCTTACCCACAGTCTAGCATGATATGGTATTTCTCATTGGCAGATGTGATACTCAAAGTTTGACTCTATGACCTACACACACGCACTTAAGTGCTCGACTCACTGAGACTTATTTGACTTTATTTCTTTGTGTGCTATCTATGATGATTTCTTTGATGAGCGTTCTATACCTAAAATTTTTTCGATGATGCATAGCTAGAAGATTGAGGGCATGAGGACATGTTTTATTTCTTTTTCTACTTGTGGGTATATTTTGTTAGTCCTAACTCTCATTAGTATTTATGCTTGTTCCACTTGACATTAGGGTCTACAAGGTATTATCCTTGACTATTTTTGCAAGTGCATATTTATAGCCATCTTGACTTTCTTGTATCTCGATGCAAGTATAATCTTGCCATATCAAACTTAGGTAATCTCACTGTAATAGTCATCTTGACCTATATGTATTTGGTGCCTAGGTGGGATTCCCACATTCCTATCTGATATAGATCATATTCATATTCACATAGTCATACTAGTGTGTATTGTATGATCTTTCAATGCTACCAATAATGCTCGATGATGAATATTAGAGTCTAAAATCTTTGTGACCTTGCAAGTAAACCACTTTTCATAGTAGCTTGCATTTTTAGGTTCATGTTAGTTTAGTTTTGCATCTTGCATATGGAGAGAGCTCTCCTTTTATCTTTTGTGGACTTGTTAGTCAAACTGCACTCACCTTTCACTTCTTCCCACATCATTTTCTATTCTTTTCGGGATCGAAATCAAAATTCAAGTTAATCTTGATAGTCAAAATCGCATTTCAAACTTTCTCCCTCTTATGCACAGTTGGCTGACCATTTGAGGCCTGATCCTTTGATCTTTGTTGGGGCACCTTCATTTCTTTATCCCCATCTCTTTCAAACTCCTAGTCTTTCATTCACTTTCATTCAATTCATCTCTGTGAGGTTTGACTTCATTTTTATCCTATATCTTTCTCAGTCAAACCTAGTCAAACTAGGGCATATCTTCATTGCCTAATGGTTATCCTATCATGTTTCACCTTCAATTATGATTTCTGGTGACTTGATCAAGTTTATCATTTTTTTGTTCTCCTCTACCTGATTTCAATTCCGATTCCGAGGGGGCAGTACCTATCAGCTTCAACCTTTGATTTAGCTTATCATTTAGCTTAGCTTGAGATTCTTATCTCTTATTTGGAGACTTGATTATCACTCAATAACAATAGTGTTGGTCTTGTCTTTCAGCTTATCTTTGTCAGCTTATGCTTATGCTTGTCCTGATGTGTTCCCATCTGTCGAACACACATCTAAGTTGTCTTGTGATCCCAAATTGATCTCACATTTCAATTCTTCTTTGGCCACATGTGATCCCAAATCAATCTCACATTACCCAAAGAGGGGAAAATGTATGCACCCTAAAATGCTCGCCTAGACTTTAGGCCCCCCATTTTTGCAATTTATCAAATCCCTGAATCAATATTTTCAAAAATTAGCATTTTATCAATTATATCAATTTCCTTGATCAAATCCTATTTATCATTTTCAATTATTTGCCTTGGGCTAACCATTTTATTCTAAAGTCTTTATTTATTTAAAAAGAATTTCCTCCCCTTTTATTAAATAAAAAGCCCCCACTTTTCCTCTTATCCTAAGTTGTACAAATAAAGCACTATTCTTATTTTATAAAAAGAAGAAAAAGCACTTTTTATCTCATATGGACACAAAAGTCAACTCTTATTTTCTCATTGGAGGATATTTTTGCACATGGATTTCTCCTCTTTGATGCTCCACCCTTGATTAAATCTTTTTCCTCTTAATCTCCATGGTCCATTCTTTCTCATCTCTTATAAAAGGAGAGCTCTCTTCTCATTTTAGGATCCATCTTTTGAATACTAACCTTATGCTACAGGATTGCTTGGAGACTTTGGATCTTTTTGAAGACATTCTTGCATCCATCTTTCATTTCTTGCATCATAGCTTTCATGGCATCTAGCTTAGTTTCCTTTATGCTTTAGATTAGCACATGTAGCTTAATTAGCAAGGGTTTGTAATACTTTCCTTTCATAGCTTAGCTTGCATCTTCATTCTTAGCATAGTTGCATTGCATCTTCATTGTTTATTCTTGAAGATATTGGCAATCTTGCCCTTATCTCTTTGAATCTCCCATTGTGTGGTTTACTAGCAAGGTTGCATGCTTCAATAGCTTTAGCTGAGAGCACCATCAACATCCTTGTGACTCCATGCTTAGGGATCTGTAGATCGATTTCTCAAGGTTTCCCATTCATGGATTCTCTTGGAAGTAATGACTTAGAGAAGTGCACTATTTAGTGTGTACACCCATCATGGGGCATTAAGCCTCATAAATGTTTAAATTCGAAGAAGTAAAAAAAATTCTTGCAAATCTTGTTTTACTCTCTGTTTTATAGGTTTTTCAGCACATTTGAGAGTTTCTCCAGTGCATACACCAATTTCTCCAACGCTTTTAAATTTTGAAACAATGCTTCTATGACAAAGTTTTGCACCTTTATGTGGAGTTTTAGCTCTTTTAAATCCTTCTATTTTTTGTCTTCTTTCTTTCAGCGCATGTACCCAAACTCTCCAGCATGATTAGTTCATTATCTAGCACTTTTAAGACTTTCTTTTAACACCTTTCCTCAGTTCATTAGTGCTTTCAATTTATGTTTCTGCACTTTTAATAATTTTATGTAGTGCATTTGATTTGTTTAACAATGCTTTCAATCATTTTAATAGTGCTTTTAATAAATTATGTTGCACATTCAATTAAATTAAGAATTGACAGAATCTAACTTGTGGAAAATGATTTCTTTGTGTCTGCACGATGCCTACTCATAAAAAAAACAAAAAACTAGAGACCAGATTTAAGAGTGTCGAAGGGAAGGCTTTGACCAAATGGATTAAGGAGGAGAACATTGCACACATCAAGCCGATTTTGGAGGATTCTCAGGAAGAAAATGAGGTATATGAATAATACTTAAAATTTGTAGAAGCTTATAAATCAAAGTTGATCTCATTAAATTGGATTTACTTGCCTTAATCAATTTTTTCTTAAAATTTGATAAATAACTCTTAAATTCAAGTTTATTCTTGTTTTTCTTTATTTTGGCTAGTTGTGTTGACTAATTTCTTGGAGGAGAAGAAAATGGAAAGGAATGATCACCACTAGGTGAGCATAAAAATGAAAAACTCATTAAAAATTCCCCTAGCCTTTTCTAGCTTCGAGTAAAGGTAAGCCTAAGACTTGGTCAATTTTTGCTTAAATTGTGGCCTTGTCAATTCCAAAATCTAGTAATTAAAGCAACCTATTATTGTTTAAGGGATTTGATACTATGCCTATGCTCTTCACTTTCTAAGTGAATCAAAATACCAAAAATATCAAGTTCCTTGATTAAAAGAAAGGCTAAGTATATCAAGCACTAAAGTTGAATAACCCCTTGTTTGTGGAAAAGAGTAGAAATACTCAATTTCCATTAGTTAGTGGGTTTGGTAATTGAACCTTGTTAAAAGTGTTTGGGGACTGAGAAATAGATAGGGATATGCTCTTCAAATTTTGGTGAATCAAACTCCCAAAACCTATCTCTTTATTCCACTTTATTGCTTTCAAAATGAACATGATAGATCTATAGTGGGCTCGCCTCCCGAGATTTTCCTTAATAAGGCCGATGAGAGGGACAACCCAAAGTGGGATACATTTTATTTTTCTACAAAAATCCAACCCAGTCTAAAATAAAATACATGCATCCTTAATGGGGTGTGTGACAAAATGATATTAAGCTTTCGAACTTCCTCGAGTAGTCCTTCAGGATTGCGCAAAACTCTGACATACCAGTGGTGAGAAGCCTCCTAATTTTGGAGGATGAAAACTTAATGTCCATTTTGAATGAAATATTGATTAAATACCTTATTAAAATAGCAAAGCCTACCTTATAGAGCCATGTTTACTAACCAACTTGTGAACTAGGTAGATTGCTTGAAGTATCTTTTTGTGCAAAAACCCGTGATAACATACTTAAAAATTCAAACACTTTTTTGTGTAGAGGGTTAAAAAGAACAAGTGTATTTGTGATTGCTTTGTTTGAAAAATACATACAACAAGTAAGAGATATCCATTTGAAAATTCATCTTATATTTTTAAATATCTTCATAAAAACAAACAATTACCAAATTGGGGAAAACAATTTGAAATCAAACCTTGTTGGATGCCAGTTTCTACACATTCTCATAGTCTCAAAATATCTTTACAAGAAGATGATAGTTGCATTGCCAAAGAGGTCCCCAAATTTTAATATCAAATCTCTTTCAACAATCACAACCAAGGGGATAGTCTCCCAAATCTTTTTGAGAAATAAATTGATCTAATGGATAGAAACTCCACCTTTCACAATTATCATCATGGAGGAAACAATGAAAATATCAATAACACCAACCAAGGGCCTAAGGAAACACTTGAAGAAAGAGATAATAGAGTGGCTCAATACAATGAATTTCTTGAAGTCATGGATAAATTAATAGATAGAGATAGGGAAAAGTTTTTCCTAAACTTAGACCAAGCAGGGGTAAAACTTCCACATGATTATAATGTGGACCAACTTAAGAAAAACCAAGAAGAGGATAATCCAATGAGTGCAATGACTAAACAATTGAAAATTTTCCAAGCATAGATTGACCTAATAAAAAAGGCTACTGAACCTAAGCCATTTTGTATCGAGGCCTTGTGCCCATTTCCTTTTGACAAAAGCTTGGTTATGGAGCCCTTTCTGATAAATATAGTATTTCCTAAGTATGACAAATACATGGGTAAATCAGACCCACAAGATCACCTTAGAGAGTTTTGTGCTCAATCAAATTTATGCATGATACAACTTACCTAATGAGACTTTTTCCAAGAAGTTTAGGAGGTCAAGCCATGGAATGGTTCTCCAAGCTTCCGCAAGGGATAAAGACATTCGAGGAATTAGCCTCCAAATTTGTAACCCATTATTCTTACAACATCGAACACAAGATTACCATGCTCAACCTATGTGATTCTAAACAAAGAGATGGTGAATCTTTCCTAGGGTTCCTTCAAAGGTGGAGAACAGTTTTTGCAAGATATCCATGAAGTATCCCCAAGAAAGAGAAAATGGAAATATTTATGAATAGCTTAAATGTGGAGATGAACTATAGGCTCCAACTTCAATGTCCCCCTACTTTTGAAAAACTTATTGAGAATGAGATTAAAATTGAAGATGTGTTGGTTAAGAGGGGAGAGATAAAATAATTCAAAGATAATAAACCCTATACCAACACTAATAACAATCATTATGTATCTAATTATAACAATAATAAAGGAGCCAACAATCACAATGATAAACCTAGACTATGGTTGAAGAAAAATAAGAAAAATCTTGTGAATGATGGAGTTGTGGAAGCACACACCTTAAAGGCTACTCCCTTTCATTTATCAAGTGGAGAAAATTTGACATATAATGTGAATCAAACAAACAAAGCTCCTTTCAATAATACCAATTCTAACAACAACAACAAAAAATGCCAATAACAATGCTATCACCAATAGTAAGAGCAAGCTTAGGGAAAGACTCTCTGATGTTGATTGGAAAAACTGGAAGTTTCCTCCTCCCAACTCTCAGCTTGTCTATCCTAGAGAAAGCTCGATTTGGATTCCTCCTCCTATTGGTTCGGCTAAAGCTAATTTTGATGGTGCCTCCAAAGGCAACCTAGGTGTTTCGGGGGGGGGTGGTATCATCAGAGATAGTAATCATAACTATTTGGGAGCAATTTTAGTCCCCTTGGGCTCTCAGACAAATCACAGGGTGGAGGCTTTCGCTGCCCTCAATACTATCATGCTGGTGGAAGAATTAGGTCTCAAAAGAGTCTGGCTGGAAGGTGATTCTTTAAATATAATTAACAATATTAAAGGTATCAATACCCCTTCCTAGACTATTAAACATATCATATCCAAAATTAACATTATTGTTAAATCCTTTGAGTCATTCCACATTTCTCAAAACTTCTGGGAAACCAATCATGTAGCTAATGGACTTGCTAATATTGGAGCCAAAAGTGAGAGAGTTCAAAAATGGTATGGTAATACTATAAGAAATGATGCTATCATCTCATGTATTAATCATGAAAAATTTAGACAAAAGAAAGGAGTCATTAATAGTAACATTAATGAGGACACTTGAAAAATCAAATCAATTTTTTGGTGATCTCGAAGGTCATGCAGAATTATTTTCCCATTATGAAAGCTCAAAATTTGATGTGCCTTGTCATCATGACCAGTAATTTTTTCCAGTTCATGCATGTGAATAGGGATGAGAACTAGATTAATAGCCTTTATATGCTTAAGAGCCATATTATTGATAGCATTGTTTCATCTAAGAAAAATAAGCAGACTCTTTTTCCTATGAAAAAAGAACTTGGTGATTGTTTGGCCATGGGTGGTGATCTCATAAGAGAAGAGCCTACAGAATGCAAGTGGAAGCAGGACAAGGAAGTCTAGAGTGTTTTGAAAAAAGGCCAGATCCACCGATATCTTAAGAGACTTGATGGCTTTGATAACGATGTTTCCAAAGCCTTCGCTAATGGGTGGGATAAGGGCATGGTGAATCTAGCTAGCAAGTCCTTCAGTCTTAGCCTTGATCTCCTCTCTAAAATCACTGGCCTCCCTCTAGATGGTATGAAGTACTCTAAGGAGATTAAGGTCATAAACAGAGCTTACAAGTTGTTTCCTGAAATGGATGAAGAGTGGGCCCTCATGGTTAAAGGTAAGAAAGACTATGTGGAGATGGATAATATTGATAAAATATGGGGTTCTGTCATTAGGGTCATGATGGAGTATTTCACTCTTGAAGGGCAGTACTCTAGGGTTTATAAATACCATTTTGTCTTAGCTAACCATTTTAGACATGACAAAAGGATTTCCTTTACCTATTTCCTTCTGTGCTCACTCAATCAAAGCATTACTGAGTTTAGGGTGAAGAATTTCCCAATTCTCCATGTTGGGCTTATTCTCCTTATAGCTGATTATGTGAGAGACCATATTCCTAATCCTATCCCTGCCCAGGTGAAAAAAATGAAGAATTTGGACTCCTCTTCTAGGAAGAAGAAATGCAAAAAAGCCCTCCCTTCCCTTGAGCCTGATTCTCCTGGGCTGAAGGATGACTCAAAGCTAGCTAAGGATCTTTTTGAGGAAAATGTCCCTGAAATTACTAAGAACAATGTGGATCCCCATGTGAGTCATGTCATTATGGAGCCTATTTTTATGGAGCCTAATTCCAAAGTCCTGCCTGATAATGAAACTGAGGCTGGTGATAATCCCTATGAGGGTCAAAATGAAGAGTCCAATTCCACTACCCTGATCCCTAAGGAGGAAGACATGGTGAATCCTGATGTCTTTATCAGAAACATCATTGATACTGTTGAGCGTTATTTCAGGGCAAAGCAGGATAATCTTAACAACGAGGAGAAGCCAACCCTTGCTTCGGATATTGGCAAAGTGGAGGGTAAAGGAAATACTGTGCATGAGGCTGAGGATGAGGGAAACAAAGACAAAGATGATGGTATCAATGATTTTGATAATAATGTTGAGGATTTGGGTAAAGATAGCTTTAGGGCTATGGAGGAGGAAAATTTGGACTCCCATGACTCCCCCAGCTCTCGTAAGGAGTATAAGAAGGATGGAAGCAACAAAAGCTATGAAAATAAAAGGTCCCACCATCTTCAAGATGATGTTAGAGAGATGGATAAGCATGCCAAGAGATCCATTATTATGACCCCCCTTCAAATTGCTAAGAACAAATCTATCTATAGCTATAATTTGGACAATTGGGTGCAGAATGACTTGGTCAAATTGAAGAATAGATGCATCAAATTGGAGACCCAGAACATAATGCTAGAGGAAATCACTGATTATCTCAGGAAGGATACTATCTCCAATACTAAAGCTGGTGTTTCTGATTACGGTATTAGTTGGATGAAAAAATCAAAAAATTTGTTGAGATAGCCATGGCTCCCATTCAAGAGAAGATAAGCAAGAACGAAGCTATGCTAAAGAATTTTCTTGGTATGGAAAATTCAAGAATGAAGTCTACTCTAGAGAACCTAAGCACTTTAAGAAAACTGCTAGAAGGGAACAAAGAGGGCCCTCTGATCGAGAACATTGATCTGACTGTTCCTAGTCAGCAGATGGGACCGGGTACTAGAACAAGGTCCAATACCAAAAAGAAACTTAAGGTTGAAGATCAGGACATCATGAGGCTAAAATATAATATCAAGACTATGTAGGCTTAGCTGGAGGACTTTGAGGGTTTCTTGAAGACTCTATCTTGATCTTGGTGTTGGTGGTCTTTTTCTCTATTTTGTTTCCAGCTCTTTTTTCTTTTTGCCGATTAGGCTTTATTGAAGATCTAGTATTTTTCCCTTTGTAGTCTGCTCCATTTTGGGGTAGCTATTTGTTCTTTTGGTTTTCCATGCCTATCTCTATATATCTATGTTAAAGGGTTTCGGGGCCTCTTCAAAACCTATTTTTACTGTAATAAAAAACAATGCCAATAACAATCCTTTTAATAACTCTAATTTCAACAAGCCTAAGCCTTTCTTTGCCTCATATCAAAAATAGAAATTCAAATTTTTAGGTGAACCATTGGAAAGTGCGTTAAGTACTTTGGTGGTAAAAAAAATCATTATATTACTATAATTAAGACTGTATGAACCTCAAGTTAAGACAAATTGGTGGAATGATTCTCACCATTGTGAATACCATTGCAATAAGGGCCATAAAACCAATCAGTGCATGAAATTAAAACATCTTGTGCAAGACCTAATTGAAAATGGAATAATAAAAGTGGAAGGACCTCAAAACAATGAAGATCATACGGCTTTCAAAAACCCCTTCCTAAACCATGAAAAGGTTGAATCATCGAATGCAAATCAAAATAATAAAAGAGGTAATGAGAAGGTTAATTTTTCCCATACTTATGATAACACCATTAATACTTTAAGTGGTGATGAAAACACCATAAATGTGATTGTGGTGAAGGAGAAGCCAAGGGAAGCAACATCTAATGTTTTAACTAGGGGGCAAGCATAAAAAATTACTGTACCTAGAAATTCCCCAAGAATTATTCTACCAAATCAAACTTCATCTTCATCTTTGAAACAATATAATTTGGTAGACCAATTGCAAAGAACCCCTGCTCAGATCTCTATTCTAGAATTCCTTAAGATCTCACCAACTCATAAGGAAATTCTAGAGAAAGCCTTGGTAGAAACTAATGTACCTCTAAATTTAGATGAGGATAAATTTAAAAACATGGTAGGACATCTTATTGCACCTCATTGTCTATCCTTTTTAGAAAAAGATGATATGTCCCTAAATCACCAGCAAAATTTTCCCTTGCATATAGAGCTCCTAATCCATAAGCATAGAGTGAAAAGACTCCTCATTAATGGAGGATTCGGCTTGAATATTTGTACCCTAAACTTGGTAAAGGCCTTAGGATTTTCTGAGGAGGCTATAGATCCAAAGAAAAAAATAACCATAAAAGCCTACGATGATGAAGAGAGAGCTTCCAAAGGGGTCATAGTACTTCCTGTTGGTGCTCAAAAATGTTGGACCGTTTTGAGGCCAACTGACAGGAACACACAAGTGCCTCTGCAATTCTGACTCGATTGAGCCAAGGTTGGTAGGCCTGAATCCACAAGTGCTCTTTAGCTGCATAGACAAAAGAAATTCCTTCCAAAGGGGTAAACAATCCTTGGAGGAAAATAACCTAATCTCCTAATGGCTAAATAGCATGAAATCTAAACTAAAGCCCGAAACTATCCCTAAAACCTAATAGAATGCTTTATAAAGAAGAATTCAGATTTAAATGCAAACTATAAAATAGAACCAAATAAAAATTACAAATGAAATGAGATCAGTGCCTTAATATAGTTTTGGGTATAGAGTCATATATTTTCAATCTTACGTATAGTCAGAGACAGTTTTAAGGGAACTTGCTCCTATAAAGCAAGACTATCATCCTATAGGCTTCCCTTGAATCATAATTCAAACTAATTCATACAATTAATCCTATCAATTTTAACCCAAATTAAGAGGCCAAAAGTAACAAAAATAGGTTCACAGACCATGAAATTGCTATTTGAATTGTACAAATTAACTATGAATCATAAAAAATTAAGGAAAACAATACAGTAGAACACCCTGGTATATAGAGCATCTAAAGAACTAATTGAAAATAACAAATATATAACCTCAAAAAGTATAAAACAACTTATCTGACATTAGCAATTGAAAAATTGAATATTAGGTCTAAATCCGTAGTTCAAGAGATTTTTCCAATTGTGTCATGATGTTAATTATTTACCAATGTTTGAATATAAATATATTTTCCAAAGGTTTTCTGTGAAAAGACATGCCTTTTCACAGAACCTAATCCCTAAAACTAACCCCAAAGTGACACGTTTAAACCATATAATAGGCTTTAGGGAAAACATTTCCCGTATGACAAAATGAATCTGTTACATCTTCAGGTGTTTATGTATAAAATCCAAGTCCTTATGTTAATGCATGCACAAAAACACCCAACATTAGTAAATAAAATTTAAAATTAAATTTATCATATTCTATAATATTTTAGGTTTTTAATGTGATACTTAAAATCAATCAAAATAAAACATTAATAAAAGTATGATATAGATCTCATAAATATATTTGATAAATAAAGTGCAAATAAAATAATAATCATAAGCCACCCACTTTTATTAATATAAATGAGTTATATTTATCAAAACATAAGGTAACACCTAAATTATTTAATAGAAATAACATTATATTTTAAATTCAAAAGTTTACTTTCATAATATATTAACCATAACATATTCATTTTAAAATACAAACATTCACAAAAGTAAAACAATATAAAATACAATATAGAAAAAATCCTAAAGCATTAGGGTATAAAAGTTTTACAAAATGCCCTAAAAAAAAAAGGAACATTCACCTTAACATCTTAATATTTCAAAATAATATACTTAGGGAAAGTATTAGTTTTAAAATAACAACCCTAATGTTACAAGTACTTCTAATAATATTACAACCATTTTATCGAAATACATATAGTTTTGGAATCTAAAATAATTTCACTTTCTCAAAAAACCCTAAAATGTATATATTAATGAGATGAAAATAAAAAACCTTTACATCACCTAATTAACATTTCCCAAAAATGAAAAAGATAAAATTAAGTCACATATGGTAATACATAATCATTTTATGCCCATTTTACCTTACAAGTTTAATTTTTAAAATTAAAATTACAATAGAGTAAAATTACAAGACTACATTTAGGTATTTGAAAATTAAGGATTAATATTAATTAAAAAAATTCAAAACCTAAAAACATAATAATCCTTACCAACATAATTTATTTTAATATGCTTTTCCACTTTAGGGTTTTTAGGACAAATTATAATTTAAATTTTAAAAAAGCACTCACATTAGAAAAACAATAATTTTGTGAAATATAAAATTTCTATGACACACACATACTAAAGAATAATAATATATTTATTCTCCTAATAATTTATTTCTAAATTGTTAAAATGAAATAAAATAATCTTTAATTAATACCTTTATTTGTACCCACATTCTCAAGGAATAACATAGGTCAATCGGTAAGGGTAGAGTCGTGTAGCTAGGTTAGGAAGAAAGGATGGGTCGAGAGGTCAAGTGTTCAACTCCCTCTCCCCACTTTTTTCCTAAAATCAAGAAAATAAATAATACATAGGAAAATATTATTTTATTATTGAATTGAAAAGTAATTAAGGAAAGAATTACTCCCTATGTAAGAAATCATGTTGACTTTTCACCTGCACATGGAAACGTAAATAGATTAGTTTATCCCCCAAATCCTCTCGAAGAAAATAAATAGATTAACTGGTTAGGGGGTAGGAGGGTAGGTAGGTAGAAAAAAGGTTTGCTTGAGAGGTCGAGGGTTCAACTCCATCTCGCCACCTTTTTTACTTAACTCCTTTGTTATTTATTATTTTTTTAGAATTACTATTTATTTCAAAATGAATATGCATTAAATTAATTGAAATAAAATAACTAACAACCTGATACATGAAAATAGAATAATGACAAACATATATGCCTTTTTATTCATTTTAATTTTTTAACATAGGGAAATTATATAAAACTAAAATTGAAGATCATACTTCCTTGATGTTTTTTGCGTATTTAGAACCTAAATTTTTGGTCTCAACAATGGCTCTTATTGGGGACGTGCATCCATGCCCAGATGCAATGAAATTCTAGTTATCTTTGGAAAAGCATACCATAGTAGGAAAAGAAACACGAGGCTTAAATAAAATAAAACAAATAAAATAATATACAAGTTAGAGAATCACTAGTACATTTTACCCTAAATTTTGACCTAACATTTCGACCATCAAATAAAAATGTTTAGTTGGTCGCATTAGAGAAGGAAAAATTTTGTTTTTTTTTAAAATACATGCCCGTGTTGGTCTCAATTTCGACCAACACGATATTGGTCGAAATTGAGACCAACTCGGGCATAACATAAAGTTTAAAAAAAGGGCTAACACTTGATCATTTTATTATTTCATTTCATGCAGGAGCTTTCACTGTGACCAGGTATTGTTGATTGCAGAGGATGGATAAAGGAGCTTTCACCGTGACCAGGTATTGGGCGAACAACCATCTGTAATTTTCTTAAGATAAATTACATTTTTCTCATGCAAACAATTGTTTGATTATACTATATCAGTCATCGTAAACAAATTCGCTTTGCAGTATTTTGACGAAGTTTAGGAGATTATAATATTACTGATGTTTCTTGAGAGCCCTTTATTGAAAGGGATAAATTAGCATCTCTTAACCCTAGTCATTCCACCACGACTAGGTATTGTTGATTGTAGAGGACGGATAAAGGAGCTTTCATCTCTACCAGGTATTGAGGTTCAAGCTCTACGTGTAGACCCTCATTAGCCCATGTTAGCCATGAACCCAGTATTAATGAAGCAATGAAGGCTACTCCCTAGTAAATCCAAATCCCAAGTTAGGTATTGTACAATATTCAAAACTTGATAGTAATTTTCTTTAATTAAATAAGCAAGTGGATATCAGTTACCAATTTTCAGAGATTAATAAAAACATGATAGCATTCATATTTTTCATTTTGTGAAATGGAAAGATTTAACAACCATTCTACACAGTACAAATTATGATATGTTTTAACGATTTCCCTTTTAAAAGTAAAAAAGGAGAAAAATCTAATCACACAAATGCATCATTTTTCAACTTTTGTGTATTCAAATACTAATCCAAAATCACCCATTTCAGTTACTCTAAATGAATTGGTTCTAAACAAAATTTTGGGATGTTAGTAGATGCTCTATCTTTTATCATTTGAAAAAGAAAAATAGTTCCTGAAGAGATTAAAATCTATAATTCGTAAGAGGAAAACTAATTTTCTATGACTACTTCTATGATGAGAAACTGGTATTTATGTCTTGAAGTTGCTTAATTCTACCAAAGAAAGTTGAAACCCTCTTAGAGAAAAAAGAAAAGCCTCATAACACCATGGAAGACTAATCAAGAACATTATAAGAATAACTTAAAAAAAAGCTTAGTTGAATTTCTGGAAACACCCACTAAAACAATTCATCATGATCCTCCATACAAAATCTCTACATAATTAATTTGTTATATTTCTCAATAGTCCTAGAAACCAAGCCTCTCTACAAGACTGCCCAAAACTGTAAACACCATAAAAAATCAATATAAACTTTGTATACTAAGATAAAATCAAGAAAATAACAACAAGAGTGAGAAAAAGAGAAAGCAAGCGCATATCACAGTGAAAAATGCTTACCTGAAGACTTGATCTATGATGTAAGTAGTATCTACAAAAAGAAGATGCAGACAGATCACTTATCAATTCATTAACTTCCCCGTAAATTTATACATATATATTGTCTTTCAAAATATTTCCTAGGATGCACTATTACAAATAGTACCAATATCGACAACCACTAAACATTATTTCCATTTATGTTTGTCGTTAGTTTCTTTTTATTTATTTATTTAAATCAGAGTGAATAAAGCCAGTCCCACTTTGTCTATAGTCTAATTTTTCAACTTAGGCATGCATATATTTTATTCAAACTCCAATACCCTCTTGGGTTACCTAGTGCCTCCAACATAGCTAAATCACTACTATTTCAAAATGACAAGTATATTATGCAAGTTGATTAAGTATATATATATATATATATATATATATATATATATATATATATATATATATATATATATATATATATATATATATATATATATATATATATGTATGTATGTATGTATGTCTGTGTGTGTGTGTGTATGTATGTATGTATGTATGTATGTATGTATGTATGTATGTATGTATGTATGTATGTATTGTTGATAATCAATATTATATTATCTATGTACAGTCTACTAATGTTATAAGAATCACTGTAGTATGCAAATATATAGTTTGT